>CAKAJI010000870.1:0-29523 GCA_916610255.1 Lasioglossum lativentre
ACTGCATATTACGTTATATTATAAGATGTTTTCAATGATAAACTACTATATATTATAAGGTATTTTCAATGATGCCCTGCATATTACGTTATACTATATGGTATTTTCAATGATACACTACAAATTACGATATATTATAAGGTATTTTCAATGATACACTGCATATTACGTTGTATTATAAGGTATTTTCATTGATAGACTAGAATTACCATATATTCTAAGGTATTTTCAATGATACACTGCATATTACGTTATATTATGAGGTATTTTCAATGATACACTGCATATTACGTTATATTATAAGATGTTTTCAATGATAAACTACTATATATTATAAGGTATTTTCAATGATGCCCTGCATATTACGTTATACTATATGGTATTTTCAATGATACACTACAAATTACGATATATTATAAGGTATTTTCAATGATACACTGCATATTACGTTATATTATAAGGTATTTTCATTGATACACTACAAATTACCATATATTATAAGGTATTTTCAATGATACACTGCATATTACATTATATCATAAGGTATTTTCAATGATACACTGCATATTACGTTATATTATAAGGTATTTTCAATGATACACTGCATATGACGTTATATTATAAGATGTTTTCAATGATACACTGCATATTACGTTATATTATAAGGTATTTTCAATGATACACTGCATATTACATTATATCATAAGGTATTTTCAATGATACACTGCATATTACGTTATATTATAAGGTATTTTCAATGATACACTGCATATGACGTTATATTATAAGATGTTTTCAATGATACACTGCATATTACGTTATATTATGAGGTATTTTCAATGATACACTGCATATTACGTTATATTATAAGGTATTTTCAATGATGCACTGCATATTACGTTATACTATATGGTATTTTCAATGATACACTACAAATTACGATATATTATAAGGTATTTTCAATGATACACTGCATATTACGTTGTATTATAAGGTTTTTTCATTGATAGACTAGAATTACCATATATTCTAAGGTATTATCAATGATACACTGCATATTACGTTATATTATAAGGTATTTTCAATGATACACTGCATATTACGTTATATTATAAGGTATTTTCAATGATGCACTGCATATTACGTTATACTATATGGTATTTTCAATGATACACTACAAATTACGATATATTATAAGGTATTTTCAATGATACACTGCATATTACGTTATATTATAAGGTATTTTCAATGATACACTGCATATTACATTATATCATAAGGTATTTTCAATGATACACTGCATATTACGTTATATTATAAGGTATTTTCAATGATACACTGCATATGACGTTATATTATAAGATGTTTTCAATGATACACTGCATATTACGTTATATTATAAGGTATTTTCAATGATACACTGCATATTACGTTATATTATAAGGTATTTTCAATGATGCACTGCATATTACGTTATACTATATGGTATTTTCAATGATACACTACAAATTACGATATATTATAAGGTATTTTCAATGATACACTGCATATTACGTTGTATTATAAGGTTTTTTCATTGATAGACTAGAATTACGATATATTATAAGGTATTTTCAATGATACACTGCATATTACGTTGTATTATAAGGTTTTTTCATTGATAGACTAGAATTACCATATATTCTAAGGTATTATCAATGATACACTGCATATTACGTTATATTATAAGGTATTTTCAATGATACACTGCATATTACGTTATATTATAAGGTATTTTCAATGATGCACTGCATATTACGTTATACTATATGGTATTTTCAATGATACACTACAAATTACGATATATTATAAGGTATTTTCAATGATACACTGCATATTACGTTGTATTATAAGGTTTTTTCATTGATAGACTAGAATTACCATATATTCTATGGTATTTTCAATGATACACTGCATATTACGTTTTATTATAAGGTATTTTCAATGATACACTGCATATTACGTTATATTATATGGTATTTTCAATGATACACTGCATATTACGTTATATTATAAAGTATTTTCAATGATAAACTATATATTACGATATATTATATGGTATTTTTAATGATACACTGCATATTACGTTATATTATAAGGTATTTTCATTGATACACTACAAATTACCATATATTATAAGGTATTTTCAATGATACACTGCATATTACATTATATCATAAGGTATTTTCAATGATACACTGCATATTACGTTATATTATAAGGTATTTTCAATGATACACTGCATATTACGTTATATTATAAGGTATTTTCAATGATACAGTGCATATTACGTTATATTATAAGGTATTTTCAATGATGCACTGCATATTACGTTATACTATATGGTATTTTCAATGATACACTACAAATTACGATATATTATAAGGTATTTTCAATGATACACGGCATATTACGTTATATTATATGGTATTTTCAATGATACACTACAAATTACGATATATTATAAGGTATTTTCAATGATACACTGCATATTACGTTGTATTATAAGGTTTTTTCATTGATAGACTAGAATTACCATATATTCTAAGGTATTTTCAATGATACACTGCATATTACGTTTTATTATAAGGTATTTTCAATGATACACTGCATATTACGTTATATTATATGGTATTTTCAATGATACACTGCATATTACGTTATATTATAAAGTATTTTCAATGATAAACTATATATTACGATATATTATATGGTATTTTCAATGATACACTGCATATTACGTTATATTATAAGGTATTTTCATTGATACACTACAAATTACCATATATTATAAGGTATTTTCAATGATACACTGCATATTACGTTATATTATGAGGTATTTTCAATGATACACTGCATATTACGTTATATTATAAGGTATTTTTAATGATACACTACAAATTACGATATATTATAAGGTATTTTCAATGATACACTGCATATTACGTTATATTATAACATATTTTCAATGATAAACTATATATTACGATATATTATATGGTATTTTCAATGATACACTGCATATTACATTATATTATAAGGTATTTTCGTTGATACATTACAAATTACCATATATTATAAGGTATTTTCAATGATACACTGCATATTACGTTATATCATAAGGTACTTTCAATGATACACTGCATATTACGTTATATCATAAGGTATTTTCAATGATACACGGCATATTACGTCATATTATATGGTATTTTCAATGATACACTGCATTTTACGATATATTAGAAGGTATTTTGATTGATACAGTTCAAATTACCATATATTATAAGGTATTTTCAATGATATACTGCACATTACGTTATATCATAAGGTATTTTCAATTATACACTGCATATTACGTTATATTATATGATGTTTTCAATGATAAACTACTATATATTATAAGGTATTTTCAATGATGCACTGCATATTACGTTATACTATATGGTATTTTCAATGATACACTACAAATTACGATATATTATAAGGTATTTTCAATGATACACTGCATATTACGTTGTATTATAAGGTTTTTTCATTGATAGACTAGAATTACCATATATTCTAAGGTATTATCAATGATACACTGCATATTACGTTATATTATAAGGTATTTTCAATGATACACTGCATATTACGTTATATTATAAGGTATTTTCAATGATGCACTGCATATTACGTTATACTATATGGTATTTTCAATGATACACTACAAATTACGATATATTATAAGGTATTTTCAATGATACACTGCATATTACGTTGTATTATAAGGTTTTTTCATTGATAGACTAGAATTACCATATATTCTATGGTATTTTCAATGATACACTGCATATTACGTTTTATTATAAGGTATTTTCAATGATACACTGCATATTACGTTATATTATATGGTATTTTCAATGATACACTGCATATTACGTTATATTATAAAGTATTTTCAATGATAAACTATATATTACGATATATTATATGGTATTTTTAATGATACACTGCATATTACGTTATATTATAAGGTATTTTCATTGATACACTACAAATTACCATATATTATAAGGTATTTTCAATGATACACTGCATATTACATTATATCATAAGGTATTTTCAATGATACACTGCATATTACGTTATATTATAAGGTATTTTCAATGATACACTGCATATTACGTTATATTATAAGGTATTTTCAATGATACAGTGCATATTACGTTATATTATAAGGTATTTTCAATGATGCACTGCATATTACGTTATACTATATGGTATTTTCAATGATACACTACAAATTACGATATATTATAAGGTATTTTCAATGATACACGGCATATTACGTTATATTATATGGTATTTTCAATGATACACTGCATATTACGTTGTATTATAAGGTTTTTTCATTGATAGACTAGAATTACCATATATTCTAAGGTATTATCAATGATACACTGCATATTACGTTATATTATAAGGTATTTTCAATGAAACACTGCATATTACGTTATATTATAAGGTATTTTCAATGATGCACTGCATATTACGTTATACTATATGGTATTTTCAATGATACACTACAAATTACGATATATTATAAGGTATTTTCAATGATACACTGCATATTACGTTGTATTATAAGGTTTTTTCATTGATAGACTAGAATTACCATATATTCTAAGGTATTTTCAATGATACACTGCATATTACGTTTTATTATAAGGTATTTTCAATGATACACTGCATATTACGTTATATTATATGGTATTTTCAATGATACACTGCATATTACGTTATATTATAAAGTATTTTCAATGATAAACTATATATTACGATATATTATATGGTATTTTCAATGATACACTGCATATTACGTTATATTATAAGGTATTTTCATTGATACACTACAAATTACCATATATTATAAGGTATTTTCAATGATACACTGCATATTACATTATATCATAAGGTATTTTCAATGATACACTGCATATTACGTTATATTATAAGGTATTTTCAATGATACACTGCATATTACGTTATATTATAAGGTATTTTCAATGATACAGTGCATATTACGTTATATTATAAGGTATTTTCAATGATGCACTGCATATTACGTTATACTATTTGGTATTTTCAATGATACACTACAAATTACGATATATTATAAGGTATTTTCAATGATACACGGCATATTACGTTATATTATATGGTATTTTCAATGATACACTGCATATTACGTTGTATTATAAGGTTTTTTCATTGATAGACTAGAATTACCATATATTCTAAGGTATTTTCAATGATACACTTCATATTACGTTTTATTATAAGGTATTTTCAATGATACACTGCATATTACGTTATATTATATGGTATTTTCAATGATACACTGCATATGACGTTATATTATAAAGTATTTTCAATGATAAACTATATATTACGATATATTATATGGTATTTTCAATGATACACTGCATATTACGTTATATTATAAGGTATTTTCAATGATACACTGCATATTACGTTATATTATAACGTATTTTCAATGATAAACTATATATTACGATATATTATATGGTATTTTCAATGATACACTGCATATTACGATATATTATAAGGTATTTTCAATGATACACTGCATATTACGTTATATTATAACGTATTTTCAATGATAAACTATATATTACGATATATTATATGGTATTTTCAATGATACACTGCATATTACATTATATTATAAGGTATTTTCGTTGATACATTACAAATTACCATATATTATAAGGTATTTTCAATGATACACTGCATATTACGTTTTATTATAAGGTATTTTCAATGATACACTGCATATGACGTTATATTATAAGATGTTTTCAATGATACACTGCATATTACGTTATATTATGAGGTATTTTCAATGATACACTGCATATTAAGTTATATTATAAGGTATTTTTAATGATACACTACAAATTACGATATATTATAAGGTATTTTCAATGATACACTGCATATTACGTTATATTATAACGTATTTTCAATGATAAACTATATATTACGATATATTATATGGTATTTTCAATGATACACTGCATATTACATTATATTATAAGGTATTTTCGTTGATACATTACAAATTACCATATATTATAAGGTATTTTCAATGATACACTGCATATTACGTTATATCATAAGGTACTTTCAATGATACACTGCATATTACGTTATATTATAAGGTATTTTCAATGATACACTGCATATGACGTTATATTATAAGGTATTTTCATTGATACACTACAAATTACCATATATTATAAGGTATTTTCAATGATACACTGCATATTACATTATATCATAAGGTATTTTCAATGATACACTGCATATTACGTTATATTATAAGGTATTTTCAATGATACACTGCATATGACGTTATATTATAAGATGTTTTCAATGATACACTGCATATTACGTTATATTATGAGGTATTTTCAATGATACACTGCATATTACGTTATATTATAAGGTATTTTTAATGATACACTACAAATTACGATATATTATAAGGTATTTTCAATGATACACTGCATATTACGTTATATTATAACGTATTTTCAATGATAAACTATATATTACGATATATTATATGGTATTTTCAATGATACACTGCATATTACATTATATTATAAGGTATTTTCGTTGATACATTACAAATTACCATATATTATAAGGTATTTTCAATGATACACTGCATATTACGTTATATCATAAGGTACTTTCAATGATACACTGCATATTACGTTATATTATGAGGTATTTTCAATGATACACGGCATATTACGTCATATTATATGGTATTTTCAATGATACACTGCATTTTACGATATATTAGAAGGTATTTTGATTGATACAGTTCAAATTACCATATATTATAAGGTATTTTCAATGATATACTGCACATTACGTTATATCATAAGGTATTTTCAATTATACACTGCATATTACGTTATATTATAAGATGTTTTCAATGATAAACTACTATATATTATAAGGTATTTTCAATGATGCACTGCATATTACGTTATACTATATGGTATTTTCAATGATACACTACAAATTACGATATATTATAAGGTATTTTCAATGATACACTGCATATTACATTATATCATAAGGTATTTTCAATGATACACTGCATATTACGTTATATTATAAGGTATTTTCAATGATACACTGCATATGACGTTATATTATAAGATGTTTTCAATGATACACTGCATATTACGTTATATTATGAGGTATTTTCAATGATACACTGCATATTACGTTATATTATAAGGTATTTTCATTGATACACTACAAATTACCATATATTATAAGGTATTTTCAATGATACACTGCATATTACATTATACGATAAGGTATTTTCAATGATACACTGCATATTACGTTATATTGTAAGGTATTTTCAATGATACACTGCATATGACGTTATATTATAAGATGTTTTCAATGATACACTGCATATTACGTTATATTATGAGGTATTTTCAATGATACACTGCATATTACGTTATATTATAAGATGTTTTCAATGATAAACTACTATATATTATAAGGTATTTTCAATGATGCCCTGCATATTACGTTATACTATATGGTATTTTCAATGATACACTACTAATTACGATATATTATAAGGTATTTTCAATGATACACTGCATATTACGTTGTATTATAAGGTATTTTCATTGATAGACTAGAATTACCATATATTCTAAGGTATTTTCAATGATACACTGCATATTACGTTTTATTATAAGGTATTTTCAATGATACACTGCATATTACGTTGTATTATAAGGTTTTTTCATTGATAAACTATATATTACGATATATTATATGGTATTTTCAATGATACACTGCATATTACGTTATATTATAAGGTATTTTCATTGATACACTACAAATTACCATATATTATAAGGTATTTTCAATGATACACTGCATATTACATTATATCATAAGGTATTTTCAATGATACACTGCATATTACGTTATATTCTAAGGTATTTTCAATGATACACTGCATATGACGTTATATTATAAGATGTTTTCAATGATACACTGCATATTACGTTATATTATGAGGTATTTTCAATGATACACTGCATATTACGTTATATTATAAGGTATTTTCAATGATGCACTGCATATTACGTTATACTATATGGTATTTTCAATGATACACTACAAATTACGATATATTATAAGGTATTTTCAATGATACACTGCATATTACGTTGTATTATAAGGTTTTTTCATTGATAGACTAGAATTACCATATATTCTAAGGTATTATCAATGATACACTGCATATTACGTTATATTATAAGGTATTTTCAATGATACACTGCATATTACGTTATATTATAAGGTATTTTCAATGATGCACTGCATATTACGTTATACTATATGGTATTTTCAATGATACACTACAAATTACGATATATTATAAGGTATTTTCAATGATACACTGCATATTACGTTGTATTATAAGGTTTTTTCATTGATAGACTAGAATTACCATATATTCTATGGTATTTTCAATGATACACTGCATATTACGTTTTATTATAAGGTATTTTCAATGATACACTGCATATTACGTTATATTATATGGTATTTTCAATGATACACTGCATATTACATTATATCATAAGGTATTTTCAATGATACACTGCATATTACGTTATATTCTAAGGTATTTTCAATGATACACTGCATATGACGTTATATTATAAGATGTTTTCAATGATACACTGCATATTACGTTATATTATGAGGTATTTTCAATGATACACTGCATATTACGTTATATTATAAGGTATTTTCAATGATGCACTGCATATTACGTTATACTATATGGTATTTTCAATGATACACTACAAATTACGATATATTATAAGGTATTTTCAATGATACACTGCATATTACGTTGTATTATAAGGTTTTTTCATTGATAGACTAGAATTACCATATATTCTAAGGTATTATCAATGATACACTGCATATTACGTTATATTATAAGGTATTTTCAATGATACACTGCATATTACGTTATATTATAAGGTATTTTCAATGATGCACTGCATATTACGTTATACTATATGGTATTTTCAATGATACACTACAAATTACGATATATTATAAGGTATTTTCAATGATACACTGCATATTACATTATATCATAAGGTATTTTCAATGATACACTGCATATTACGTTATATTATAAGGTATTTTCAATGATACACTGCATATTACGTTATATTATAAGGTATTTTCAATGATACAGTGCATATTACGTTATATTATAAGGTATTTTCAATGATGCACTGCATATTACGTTATACTATATGGTATTTTCAATGATACACTACAAATTACGATATATTATAAGGTATTTTCAATGATACACGGCATATTACGTTATATTATATGGTATTTTCAATGATACACTGCATATTACGTTGTATTATAAGGTTTTTTCATTGATAGACTAGAATTACCATATATTCTAAGGTATTATCAATGATACACTGCATATTACGTTATATTATAAGGTATTTTCAATGAAACACTGCATATTACGTTATATTATAAGGTATTTTCAATGATGCACTGCATATTACGTTATACTATATGGTATTTTCAATGATACACTACAAATTACGATATATTATAAGGTATTTTCAATGATACACTGCATATTACGTTGTATTATAAGGTTTTTTCATTGATAGACTAGAATTACCATATATTCTAAGGTATTTTCAATGATACACTGCATATTACGTTTTATTATAAGGTATTTTCAATGATACACTGCATATTACGTTATATTATATGGTATTTTCAATGATACACTGCATATTACGTTATATTATAAAGTATTTTCAATGATAAACTATATATTACGATATATTATATGGTATTTTCAATGATACACTGCATATTACGTTATATTATAAGGTATTTTCATTGATACACTACAAATTACCATATATTATAAGGTATTTTCAATGATACACTGCATATTACATTATATCATAAGGTATTTTCAATGATACACTGCATATTACGTTATATTATAAGGTATTTTCAATGATACACTGCATATTACGTTATATTATAAGGTATTTTCAATGATACAGTGCATATTACGTTATATTATAAGGTATTTTCAATGATGCACTGCATATTACGTTATACTATATGGTATTTTCAATGATACACTACAAATTACGATATATTATAAGGTATTTTCAATGATACACGGCATATTACGTTATATTATATGGTATTTTCAATGATACACTGCATATTACGTTGTATTATAAGGTTTTTTCATTGATAGACTAGAATTACCATATATTCTAAGGTATTTTCAATGATACACTTCATATTACGTTTTATTATAAGGTATTTTCAATGATACACTGCATATTACGTTATATTATATGGTATTTTCAATGATACACTGCATATGACGTTATATTATAAAGTATTTTCAATGATAAACTATATATTACGATATATTATATGGTATTTTCAATGATACACTGCATATTACGTTATATTATAAGGTATTTTCAATGATACACTGCATATTACGTTATATTATAACGTATTTTCAATGATAAACTATATATTACGATATATTATATGGTATTTTCAATGATACACTGCATATTACGATATATTATAAGGTATTTTCAATGATACACTGCATATTACGTTATATTATAACGTATTTTCAATGATAAACTATATATTACGATATATTATATGGTATTTTCAATGATACACTGCATATTACATTATATTATAAGGTATTTTCGTTGATACATTACAAATTACCATATATTATAAGGTATTTTCAATGATACACTGCATATTACGTGTTATTATAAGGTATTTTCAATGATACACTGCATATGACGTTATATTATAAGATGTTTTCAATGATACACTGCATATTACGTTATATTATGAGGTATTTTCAATGATACACTGCATATTAAGTTATATTATAAGGTATTTTTAATGATACACTACAAATTACGATATATTATAAGGTATTTTCAATGATACACTGCATATTACGTTATATTATAACGTATTTTCAATGATAAACTATATATTACGATATATTATATGGTATTTTCAATGATACACTGCATATTACATTATATTATAAGGTATTTTCGTTGATACATTACAAATTACCATATATTATAAGGTATTTTCAATGATACACTGCATATTACGTTATATCATAAGGTACTTTCAATGATACACTGCATATTACGTTATATTATAAGGTATTTTCAATGATACACTGCATATGACGTTATATTATAAGGTATTTTCGTTGATACATTACAAATTACCATATATTATAAGGTATTTTCAATGATACACTGCATATTACGTTATATCATAAGGTACTTTCAATGATACACTGCATATTACGTTATATCATAAGGTATTTTCAATGATACACGGCATATTACGTCATATTATATGGTATTTTCAATGATACACTGCATTTTACGATATATTAGAAGGTATTTTGATTGATACAGTTCAAATTACCATATATTATAAGGTATTTTCAATGATATACTGCACATTACGTTATATCATAAGGTATTTTCAATTATACACTGCATATTACGTTATATTATAAGATGTTTTCAATGATAAACTACTATATATTCTAAGGTATTTTCAATGATGCACTGCATATTACGTTATACTATATGGTATTTTCAATGATACACTACAAATTACGATATATTATAAGGTATTTTCAATGATACACTGCATATTACATTATATCATAAGGTATTTTCAATGATACACTGCATATTACGTTATATTATAAGGTATTTTCAATGATACACTGCATATGACGTTATATTATAAGATGTTTTCAATGATACACTGCATATTACGTTATATTATGAGGTATTTTCAATGATACACTGCATATTACGTTATATTATAAGGTATTTTCATTGATACACTACAAATTACCATATATTATAAGGTATTTTCAATGATACACTGCATATTACATTATACGATAAGGTATTTTCAATGATACACTGCATATTACGTTATATTGTAAGGTATTTTCAATGATACACTGCATATGACGTTATATTATAAGATGTTTTCAATGATACACTGCATATTACGTTATATTATCATGTATTTTCAATGATACACTGCATATTACGTTATATTATAAGATGTTTTCAATGATAAACTACTATATATTATAAGGTATTTTCAATGATGCCCTGCATATTACGTTATACTATATGGTATTTTCAATGATACACTACAAATTACGATATATTATAAGGTATTTTCAATGATACACTGCATATTACGTTGTATTATAAGGTATTTTCAATGATACACTGCATATTACGTTGTATTATAAGGTTTTTTCATTGATAAACTATATATTACGATATATTATATGGTATTTTCAATGATACACTGCATATTACGTTATATTATAAGGTATTTTCATTGATACACTACAAATTACCATATATTATAAGGTATTTTCAATGATACACTGCATATTACATTATATCATAAGGTATTTTCAATGATACACTGCATATTACGTTATATTATAAGGTATTTACAATGATACACTGCATATTACGTTATATCATAAGGTATTTTCAATGATACACTGCATATTACGTTGTATTATAAGGTATTTTCATTGATAGACTAGAATTACCATATATTCTAAGGTATTTTCAATGATACACAGCATATTACGTTTTATTATAAGGTATTTTCAATGATACACTGCATATTACGTTATATCATAAGGTATTTTCAATGATACACTGCATATTACGTTATATTATAAGGTATTTTCAATGATACACTGCATATTACGTTATATTATAAGGTATTTTCAATGATACACTGCATATTACGTTATATTATAAGGTATTTTCAATGATGCACTGCATATTACGTTATATCATAAAGTATTTTCAATGATACACTGCATATTACGTTATATTATAAGGTATTTTCAATGATGCACTGCATATTACGTTATATCATAAAGTATTTTCAATGATACACTGCATATTACGTTATATTATAAGGTATTTTCTATGATACAGTGCATATTACGTTTTATTATAAGGTATTTTCTATGATACAGTGCATATTTCGTTTTATTATAAGGTATTTTCAATGATACAGTGCATATTACGTTTTATTATAAGGTATTTTCAATGATACACTGCATATTACGTTTTATTATAAGGTATTTTCAATGATACACTGCATATTACGTTATATCATAAAGTATTTTCAATGATACACTGCATATTACGTTATATTATAAGGTATTTTCAATGATACAGTGCATATTACGTTATATTATAAGGTATTTTCAATGATGCACTGCATATTACGTTATACTATATGGTATTTTCAATGATACAGTACAAATTACGATATATTATAAGGTATTTTCAATGATACACTGCATATTACGTTGTATTATAAGGTATTTTCATTGATAGACTAGAATTACCATATATTCCAAGGTATTTTCAATGATACACTGCATATTACTTTTTATTATAAGGTATTTTCAATGATACACGGCATATTACGTTATATTATATGGTATTTTCAATGGTACACTAAAAAATTACAATATATTATAAGGTATTTTCGATGATACACTGCATATTACGATATATTAGAAGGTATTTTGATTGATACAGTTCAAATTACCATATATTATAAGGTATTTTCAATGATATACTGCATATTACGTTATATCATAATGTATCTTCAATGATACACTGCATATTACGTTATATTATAAGATGTTTTCAATGATAAACTACTATATATTATAAGGTATTTTCAATGATGCACTGCATATTACGTTATACTATATGGTATTTTCAATGATACACTACAAATTACGATATATTATAAGGTATTTTCAATGGTACACTGCATATTACGTTGATTTATAAGGTATTTTCATTGATAGACTAGAATTACCATATATTCTAAGGTATTTTCAATGATACACTGCATATTACGTTTTATTATAAGCTATTTTCAATGATACACTGCATATTACGTTATATTATAAGGTATATTCAATGATACACTGCATATTACGTTATATTATAAGATATTTTCAATGATGCACTGCATATTACGTTATACTATATGGTATTTTCAATAATACACTACAAATTACGATATATTATAAGGTATTTTCAATGATACACTACAAATTACGATATATTATAAGGTATTTTCAATGATACACTGCATATTACGTTGTATTATAAGGTATTTTCATTGATAGACTAGAATTACCATATATTCCAAGGTATTTTCAATGATACACTGCATATTACGTTTTATTATAAGGTATTTTCAATGATACACGGCAAATTACGTTATATTATATGGTATTTTCAATGATACACTGCATATTACGTTATATTATAAGGTATTTTCAATGATACACTGCATATTACGTTATATTATAAGGTATTTTCAATGATACACAGCATATTACGTTTTATTATAAGGTATTTTCAATGATACACTGCATATTACGTTATATTATAAGGTATTTTCAATGATACACTGCATATTACGTTATATTATAAGGTATTTTCAATGATGCACTGCATATTACGTTATATCATAAAGTATTTTCAATGATACACTGCATATTACGTTATATTATAAGGTATTTTCAATGATGCACTGCATATTACGTTATATCATAAAGTATTTTCAATGATACACTGCATATTACGTTATATTATAAGGTATTTTCTATGATACAGTGCATATTACGTTTTATTATAAGGTATTTTCTATGATACAGTGCATATTTCGTTTTATTATAAGGTATTTTCAATGATACAGTGCATATTACGTTTTATTATAAGGTATTTTCAATGATACACTGCATATTACGTTTTATTATAAGGTATTTTCAATGATACACTGCATATTACGTTATATCATAAAGTATTTTCAATGATACACTGCATATTACGTTATATTATAAGGTATTTTCAATGATACAGTGCATATTACGTTATATTATAAGGTATTTTCAATGATGCACTGCATATTACGTTATACTATATGGTATTTTCAATGATACAGTACAAATTACGATATATTATAAGGTATTTTCAATGATACACTGCATATTACGTTGTATTATAAGGTATTTTCATTGATAGACTAGAATTACCATATATTCCAAGGTATTTTCAATGATACACTGCATATTACTTTTTATTATAAGGTATTTTCAATGATACACGGCATATTACGTTATATTATATGGTATTTTCAATGGTACACTAAAAAATTACAATATATTATAAGGTATTTTCGATGATACACTGCATATTACGATATATTAGAAGGTATTTTGATTGATACAGTTCAAATTACCATATATTATAAGGTATTTTCAATGATATACTGCATATTACGTTATATCATAATGTATCTTCAATGATACACTGCATATTACGTTATATTATAAGATGTTTTCAATGATAAACTACTATATATTATAAGGTATTTTCAATGATGCACTGCATATTACGTTATACTATATGGTATTTTCAATGATACACTACAAATTACGATATATTATAAGGTATTTTCAATGGTACACTGCATATTACGTTGATTTATAAGGTATTTTCATTGATAGACTAGAATTACCATATATTCTAAGGTATTGTCAATGATACACTGCATATTACGTTATATCATAATGTATTTTCAATGATACACTGCATATTACGTTGTATTATAAGGTATTTTCATTGATAGACTAGAATTACCATATATTCTAAGGTATTTTCAATGATACACAGCATATTACGTTATATTATAAGGTATTTTCGTTGATACATTACAAATTACCATATATTATAAGGTATTTTCAATGATACACTGCATATTACGTTATATCATAAGGTACTTTCAATGATACACTGCATATTACGTTATATTATAAGGTATTTTCAATGATACACTGCATATGACGTTATATTATAAGGTATTTACAATGATACACTGCATATTACGTTATATCATAATGTATTTTCAATGATACACTGCATATTACGTTGTATTATAAGGTATTTTCATTGATAGACTAGAATTACCATATATTCTAAGGTATTTTCAATGATACACAGCATATTACGTTTTATTATAAGGTATTTTCAATGATACACTGCATATTACGTTATATCATAAGGTATTTTCAATGATACACTGCATATTACGTTATATTATAAGGTATTTTCAATGATACACTGCATACTACGTTATATTATAAGGTATTTTCAATGATACACTGCATATTACGTTTTATTATAAGGTATTTTCAATGATACACTGCATATTACGTTATATTATAACGTATTTTCCATGATAAACTATATATTACGATATATTACATGGTATTTTCAATGATACACTGCATATTACATTATATTATAAGGTATTTTCGTTGATACATTACAAATTACCATATATTATAAGGTATTTTCAATGATACACTGCATATTACGTTATATCATAAGGTACTTTCAATGATACACTGCATATTACGTTATATCATAAGGTATTTTCAATGATACACTGCATATTACGTTATATCATAAGGTATTTTCAATGATACACTGCATATTACGTTATATTATAAGGTATTTTAAATGATACACTGCATATTACGTTATATTATAAGGTATTTTCAATGATGCACTGCATATTACGTTATACTATATGGTATTTTCAATGATACACTACATATTACGATATATTATAAGGTATTTTCAATGATACACTGTATATTACGTTGTATTATAAGGTATTTTCATTGATAGACTAGAATTACCATATATTCTAAGGTATTTTCAATGATACACTGCATATTACGTTTTATTATAAGGTATTTTTAATGATACACTGCATATTACGTTATATCATAAAGTATTTTCAATGATACACTGCATATTACGTTATATTATAAGGTATTTTCAATGATACAGTGCATATTACGTTATATTATAATTTATTTTCAATGATGCACTGCATATTACGTTATACTATATGGTATTTTCAATGATACACTACAAATTACGATATATTATAAGGTATTTTCAATGATACACTGCATATTACGTTGTATTATAAGGTATTTTCATTGATAGACTAGAATTACCATATATTCCAAGGTATTTTCAATGATACACTGCATATTACGTTTTATTATAAGGTATTTTCAATGATACACGATAAATTACATTATATCATAAGGTATTTTCAATGATACACTGCATATTACGTTATATTATAAGATATTTACAATGATACACTGCATATTACGTTATATCATAAGGTATTTTCAATGATACACTGCATATTACGTTGTATTATAAGGTGTTTTCATTGATAGACTAGAATTACCATATATTCTAAGGTATTTTCAATGATACACAGCATATTACGTTTTATTATAAGGTATTTTCAATGATACACTGCATATTACGTTATATCATAAGGTATTTTCAATGATACACTGCATATTACGTTATATTATAAGGTATTTTCAATGATACACTGCATATTACGTTATATTATAAGGTATTTTCAATGATACACTGCATATTACGTTTTATTATAAGGTATTTTCAATGATACACTGCATATTACATTATATTATTAGGTATTTTCAATGATACACTAAAAAATTACGATATATTATAAGGTATTTTCGATGATACACTGCATATTACGATATATTAGAAGGTATTTTGATCGATACAGTTCAAATTACCATATATTATAAGGTATTTTCAATGATATACTGCATATTACGTTATATCATAATGTATCTTCAATGATACACTGCATATTACGTTATATTATAAGATGTTTTCAATGATAAACTACTATATATTATAAGGTATTTTCAATGATGCACTGCATATTACGTTATACTAAATGGTATTTTCAATGATACACTACAAATTACGATATATTATAAGGTATTTTCAATGATACACTGCATATTACGTTGTATTATAAGGTATTTTCATTGATAGACTAGAATTACCATATATTCTAAGGTATTTTCAATGATACACTGCATATTACGTTTTATTATAAGGTATTTTCAATGATACACTGCATTTTACGATATATTACAAGGTATTTTGATTGATACAGTTCAAATTAGCATATATTATAAGGTATTTTCAATGATACACTTCATATTACGTTATATCATAAGGTACTTTCAATGATACACTGCATATTACGTTATATCATAAGGTATTTTCAATTATACACTGCATATTACGTTGTATTATAAGGTATTTTCATTGATAGACTAGAATTACCATATATTCTAAGGTATTTTCAATGATACACTGCATATTACGTTTTTTTATAAGGTATTTTCAATGATACACTGCATATTACGTTATATCATAAGGTATTTTCAGTGATACACTGCATATTACGTTATATTATAAGGTATTTTCAATGATACACTGCATATTACGTTATATTATAAGGTATTTTCAATGATACACTGCATATTACGTTGTATTATAAGGTTTTTTTCATTGATAGACTAGAATTACCATATATTCTAAGGTATTTTCAATGATACACTGCATATTACGTTTTATTATAAGGTATTTTCAATGATACACTGCATATTACGTTATATTATATGGTATTTTCAATGATACACTGCATATTACGTTATATTATAAAGTATTTTCAATGATAAACTATATATTACGATATATTATATGGTATTTTCAATGATACACTGCATATTACGTTATATTATAAGGTATTTTCATTGATACACTACAAATTACCATATATTATAAGGTATTTTCAATGATACACTGTATATTACGTTGTATTATAAGGTATTTTCATTGATAGACTAGAATTACCATATATTCTAAGGTATTTTCAATGATAAACTACATATTACGATATATTATATGGTATTTTCAATGATACACTGCATATTACGTTATATTATAAGGTATTTTCATTGATACACTACAAATTACCATATATTATAAGGTATTTTCAATGATACACTGCATATTACGTTTTATTATAAGGTATTTTCAATGATTCACTGCATATTACGTTATATTATATGATATTTTCAATGATACACTGCATATTACGTTATATTATAAAGTATTTTCAATGATAAACTATATATTACGATATATTATATGGTATTTTCAATGATACACTGCATATTACGTTATATTATAAGGTATTTTCATTGATACACTACAAATTACCATATATTATAAGGTATTTTCAATGATAAACTACATATTACGATATATTATATGGTATTTTCAATGATACACTGCATATTACGTTATATTATAAGGTATTTTCATTGATACACTACAAATTACCATATATTATAAGGTATTTTCAATGATACACTGCATATTACATTATATCATAAGGTATTTTCAATGATACACTGCATATTACGTTATATTATAAGGTATTTACAATAATACACTGCATATTACGTTATATCATAATGTATTTTCAATGATACACTGCATATTACGTTGTATTATAAGGTATTTTCATTGATAGACTAGAATTACCATATATTCTAAGGTATTTTCAATGATACACAGCATATTACGTTTTATTATAAGGTATTTTCAATGATACACTGCATATTACGTTATATCATAAGGTATTTTCAATGATACACTGCATATTACGTTATATTATAAGGTATTTTCAATGATACACTGCATACTACGTTATATTATAAGGTATTTTCAATGATACACTGCATATTACGTTTTATTATAAGGTATTTTCAATGATACACTGCATATTACGTTATATTATAACGTATTTTCCATGATAAACTATATATTACGATATATTACATGGAATTTTCAATGATACACTGCATATTACATTATATTATAAGGTATTTTCGTTGATACATTACAAATTACCATATATTATAAGGTATTTTCAATGATACACTGCATATTACGTTATATCATAAGGTACTTTCAATGATACACTGCATATTACGTTATATCATAAGGTATTTTCAATGATACACTGCATATTACGTTATATCATAAGGTATTTTCAATGATACACTGCATATTACGTTATATTATAAGGTATTTTAAATGATACACTGCATATTACGTTATATTATAAGGTATTTTCAATGATGCACTGCATATTACGTTATACTATATGGTATTTTCAATGATACACTACATATTACGATATATTATAAGGTATTTTCAATGATACACTGTATATTACGTTGTATTATAAGGTATTTTCATTGATAGACTAGAATTACCATATATTCTAAGGTATTTTCAATGATACACTGCATATTACGTTTTATTATAAGGTATTTTTAATGATACACTGCATATTACGTTATATCATAAAGTATTTTCAATGATACACTGCATATTACGTTATATTATAAGGTATTTTCAATGATACAGTGCATATTACGTTATATTATAATTTATTTTCAATGATGCACTGCATATTACGTTATACTATATGGTATTTTCAATGATACACTACAAATTACGATATATTATAAGGTATTTTCAATGATACACTGCATATTACGTTGTATTATAAGGTATTTTCATTGATAGACTAGAATTACCATATATTCCAAGGTATTTTCAATGATACACTGCATATTACGTTTTATTATAAGGTATTTTCAATGATACACGATAAATTACATTATATCATAAGGTATTTTCAATGATACACTGCATATTACGTTATATTATAAGATATTTACAATGATACACTGCATATTACGTTATATCATAAGGTATTTTCAATGATACACTGCATATTACGTTGTATTATAAGGTGTTTTCATTGATAGACTAGAATTACCATATATTCTAAGGTATTTTCAATGATACACAGCATATTACGTTTTATTATAAGGTATTTTCAATGATACACTGCATATTACGTTATATCATAAGGTATTTTCAATGATACACTGCATATTACGTTATATTATAAGGTATTTTCAATGATACACTGCATATTACGTTATATTATAAGGTATTTTCAATGATACACTGCATATTACGTTTTATTATAAGGTATTTTCAATGATACACTGCATATTACATTATATTATTAGGTATTTTCAATGATACACTAAAAAATTACGATATATTATAAGGTATTTTCGATGATACACTGCATATTACGATATATTAGAAGGTATTTTGATCGATACAGTTCAAATTACCATATATTATAAGGTATTTTCAATGATATACTGCATATTACGTTATATCATAATGTATCTTCAATGATACACTGCATATTACGTTATATTATAAGATGTTTTCAATGATAAACTACTATATATTATAAGGTATTTTCAATGATGCACTGCATATTACGTTATACTAAATGGTATTTTCAATGATACACTACAAATTACGATATATTATAAGGTATTTTCAATGATACACTGCATATTACGTTGTATTATAAGGTATTTTCATTGATAGACTAGAATTACCATATATTCTAAGGTATTTTCAATGATACACTGCATATTACGTTTTATTATAAGGTATTTTCAATGATACACTGCATTTTACGATATATTAGAAGGTATTTTGATTGATACAGTTCAAATTAGCATATATTATAAGGTATTTTCAATGATACACTTCATATTACGTTATATCATAAGGTACTTTCAATGATACACTGCATATTACGTTATATCATAAGGTATTTTCAATTATACACTGCATATTACGTTGTATTATAAGGTATTTTCATTGATAGACTAGTATTACCATATATTCTAAGGTATTTTCAATGATACACTGCATATTACGTTTTTTTATAAGGTATTTTCAATGATACACTGCATATTACGTTATATCATAAGGTATTTTCAGTGATACACTGCATATTACGTTATATTATAAGGTATTTTCAATGATACACTGCATATTACGTTATATTATAAGGTATTTTCAATGATACACTGCATATTACGTTGTATTATAAGGTTTTTTCATTGATAGACTAGAATTACCATATATTCTAAGGTATTTTCAATGATACACTGCATATTACGTTTTATTATAAGGTATTTTCAATGATACACTGCATATTACGTTATATTATATGGTATTTTCAATGATACACTGCATATTACGTTATATTATAAAGTATTTTCAATGATAAACTATATATTACGATATATTATATGGTATTTTCAATGATACACTGCATATTACGTTATATTATAAGGTATTTTCATTGATACACTACAAATTACCATATATTATAAGGTATTTTCAATGATACACTGTATATTACGTTGTATTATAAGGTATTTTCATTGATAGACTAGAATTACCATATATTCTAAGGTATTTTCAATAATACACTGCATATTACGTTTTATTATAAGGTATTTTCAATGATACACTGCATATTACGTTATATCATAAAGTATTTTCAATGATACACTGCATATCACGTTATATTATAAGGTATTTTCAATGATACAGTGCATATTACGTTATATTATAATTTATTTTCAATGATGCACTGCATATTACGTTATACTATATGGTATTTTCAATGATACACTACAAATTACGATATATTATAAGGTATTTTCAATGATACACTGCATATTACGTTGTATTATAAGGTATTTTCATTGATAGACTAGAATTACCATATATTCCAAGGTATTTTCAATGATACACTGCATATTACGTTTTATTATAAGGTATTTTCAATGATACACGGCAAATTACGTTATATTATATGGTATTTTCAATGATACACTGCATATTACGTTATAATATAACGTATTTTCAATGATAAACTACATATTACGATATATTATATGGTATTTTCAATGATACACTGCATATTACGTTATATTATAAGGTATTTTCATTGATACACTACAAATTACCATATATTATAAGGTATTTTCAATGATACACTGCATATTACATTATATCATAAGGTATTTTGAATGATACACTGCATATTACGTTATATTATAAGGTATTTTCAATGATGCACTGCATATTACGTTATATCATAAAGTATTTTCAATGATACACTGCATATTACGTTATATTATAAGGTATTTTCTATGATACACTGCATATTACGTTGTATTATAAGGTATTTCATTGATAGACTAGAATTACCATATATTCTAAGGTATTTTCAATGATACACAGCATATTACGTTTTATTATAAGGTATTTTCAATGATACACTGCATATTACGTTATATTATAAGGTATTTTTCATGATACACTGCATATTACGTTTTATTATAAGGTATTTTCAATGATACACTGCATATTACGTTATATTATAAGGTATTTTCAATGATACACTGCATATTACGTTATATTATAAGGTATTTTCAATGATGCACTGCATATTACGTTATATCATAAAGTATTTTCAATGATACACTGCATATTACGTTATATTATAAGGTATTTTCAATGATGCACTGCATATTACGTTATATCATAAAGTATTTTCAATGATACACTGCATATTACGTTATATTATAAGGTATTTTCTATGATACAGTGCATATTACGTTTTATTATAAGGTATTTTCTATGATACAGTGCATATTTCGTTTTATTATAAGGTATTTTCAATGATACAGTGCATATTACGTTTTATTATAAGGTATTTTCAATGATACACTGCATATTACGTTTTATTATAAGGTATTTTCAATGATACACTGCATATTACGTTATATCATAAAGTATTTTCAATGATACACTGCATATTACGTTATATTATAAGGTATTTTCAATGATACAGTGCATATTACGTTATATTATAAGGTATTTTCAATGATGCACTGCATATTACGTTATACTATATGGTATTTTCAATGATACAGTACAAATTACGATATATTATAAGGTATTTTCAATGATACACTGCATATTACGTTGTATTATAAGGTATTTTCATTGATAGACTAGAATTACCATATATTCCAAGGTATTTTCAATGATACACTGCATATTACTTTTTATTATAAGGTATTTTCAATGATACACTGCATATTACGTTATATTATATGGTATTTTCAATGATTCACTGCATATTACGATATATTAGAAGGTATTTTGATTGATACAGTTCAAATTACCATATATTATAAGGTATTTTCAATGATATACTGCATATTACGTTATATCATAATGTATCTTCAATGATACACTGCATATTACGTTGTATTATAAGGTATTTTCATTGATAGACTAGAATTACCATATATTCTAAGGTATTTTCAATGATACACTACAAATTACGATATATTATAAGGTATTTTCAATGATACACTGCATATTACGTTGTATTATAAGGTATTTTCAATGATACACTGCATATTACGTTTTATTATAAGGTATTTTCAATGATACACTGCATTTTACGATATATTAGAAGGTATTTTGATTGATACAGTTCAAATTAGCATATATTATAAGGTATTTTCAATGATACACTTCATATTACGTTATATCATAAGGTACTTTCAATGATACACTGCATATTACGTTATATCATAAGGTATTTTCAATTATACACTGCATATTACGTTGTATTATAAGGTATTTTCATTGATAGACTAGTATTACCATATATTCTAAGGTATTTCAATGATACACTGCATATTACGTTTTTTTATAAGGTATTTTCAATGATACACTGCATATTACGTTATATCATAAGGTATTTTCAGTGATACACTGCATATTACGTTATATTATAAGGTATTTTCAATGATACACTGCATATTACGTTATATTATAAGGTATTTTCAATGATACACCTGCATATTACGTTGTATTATAAGGTTTTTTCATTGGAGACTAGAATTAACATATATTCTAAGGTATTTTCAATGATACACTGCATATTACGTTTTATTATAAGGTATTTTCAATGATACACTGCATATTACATTATATTATATGGTATTTTCAATGATACACTGCATATTACCGTTATATTATAAAGTATTTTCAATGATAAACTATAGATTACGATATATTATATGGTATTTTCAATGATACACTGCATATTACGTTATATTATAAGGTATTTTCATTGATACACTACAAATTACCATATATTATAAGGTATTTTCAATGATACACTGTATATTACGTTGTATTATAAGGTATTTTCATTGATAGACTAGAATTACCATATATTCTAAGGTATTTTCAATAATACACTGCATATTACGTTTTATTATAAGGTATTTTCAATGATACACTGCATATTACGTTATATCATAAAGTATTTTCAATGATACACTGCATATCACGTTATATTATAAGGTATTTTCAATGATACAGTGCATATTACGTTATATTATAATTTATTTCAATGATGCACTGCATATTACGTTATACTATATGGTATTTTCAATGATACACTACAAATTACGATATATTATAAGGTATTTTCAATGATACACTGCATATTACGTTGTATTATAAGGTATTTTCATTGATAGACTAGAATTACCATATATTCCAAGGTATTTTCAATGATACACTGCATATTACGTTTTATTATAAGGTATTTTTCAATGATACACGGCAAATTACGTTATATTATATGGTATTTTCAATGATAAACTGCATATTACGTTATAATATAAACGTATTTTCAATGATAAACTACATATTACGATATATTATATGGGTATTTTCAATGATACACTGCATATTACGTTATATTATAAGGTATTTTCATTGATACACTACAAATTACCATATATTATAAGGTATTTTCAATGATACACTGCATATTACATTATATCATAAGGTATTTTGAATGATACACTGCATATTACGTTATATTATAAGGTATTTACAATGATACACTGCATATTACGTTATATCATAAGGTATTTTCAATGATACACTGCATATTACGTTGTATTATAAGGTATTTTCATTGATAGACTAGAATTACCATATATTCTAAGGTATTTTCAATGATACACAGCATATTACGTTTTATTATAAGGTATTTTCAATGATACACTGCATATTACGTTATATTATAAGGTATTTTCAATGATACACTGCATATTACGTTTTATTATAAGGTATTTTCAATGATACACTGCATATTACGAATATATTATAAGGTATTTTCAATGATACACTGCATATTACGTTATATTATAAGGTATTTTCAATGATGCACTGCATATTACGTTATATCATAAAGTATTTTCAATGATACACTGCATATTACGTTATATTATAAGGTATTTTCAATGATGCACTGCATATTACGTTATATCATAAAGTATTTTCAATGATACACTGCATATTACGTTATATTATAAGGTATTTTCTATGATACAGTGCATATTACGTTTTATTATAAGGTATTTTCTATGATACAGTGCATTATTTCGTTTTATTATAAGGTATTTTCAATGATACAGTGCATATTACGTTTTATTATAAGGTATTTTCAATGATACACTGCATATTACGTTTTATTATAAGGTATTTTCAATGATACAATGCATATTACGTTATATCATAAAGTATTTTCAATGATACACTGCATATACGTTATATTATAAGGTATTTTCAATGATACAGTGCATATTACGTTATATTATAAGGTATTTTCAATGATGCACTGCATATTACGTTATACTATATGGTATTTTCAATGATACAGTACAAATTACGATATATTATAAGGTATTTTTCAATGATACACTGCATATTACGTTGTATTATAAGGTATATTCATTGATAGACTAGAATTACCATATATTCCAAGGTATTTTCAATGATACACTGCATATTACTTTTTATTATAAGGTATTTTCAATGATACACGGCATATTACGTTATATTATATGGTATTTTCAATGGTACACTAAAAAATTACGATATATTATAAGGTATTTTCGATGATACACTGCATATTACGATATATTAGAAGGTATTTTGATTGATACAGTTCAAATTACCATATATTATAAGGTATTTTCAATGATATACTGCATATTACGTTATATCATAATGTATCTTCAATGATACACTGCATATTACGTTATATTATAAGATGTTTTCAATGATAAACTACTATATATTATAAGGTATTTTCAATGATGCACTGCAAATTACGTTATACTATATGGTATTTTCAATGATACACTACAAATTACGATATATTATAAGGTATTTTCAATGGTTACACTGCATATTACGTTGATTTATAAGGTATTTTCATTGATAGACTAGAATTACCATATATTCTAAGGTATTTTCAATGATACACTGCATATTACGTTTTATTATAAGCTATTTTCAATGATACACTGCATATTACGTTATATTATAAGGTATATTCAATGATACACTGCATATTACGTTATATTATAAGGTATTTTCAATGATGCACTGCATATTACGTTATATTATAAGGTATTTTCAATGATGCACTGCATATTACGTTATACTATATGGTATTTTCAATGATACAGTACAAATTACGATATATTATAAGGTATTTTCAATGATACACTGCATATTACGTTGTATTATAAGGTATTTTCATTGATAGACTAGAATTACCATATATTCCAAGGTATTTTCAATGATACACTGCATATTACTTTTTATTATAAGGTATTTTCAATGATACACGGCATATTACGTTATATTATATGGTATTTTCAATGGTACACTAAAAAATTACGATATATTATAAGGTATTTTCGATGATACACTGCATATTACGATATATTAGAAGGTATTTTGATTGATACAGTTCAAATTACCATATATTATAAGGTATTTTCAATGATATACTGCATATTACGTTATATCATATGTATCTTCAATGATACACTGCATATACGTTATATTATAAGATGTTTTCAATGATAAACTACTATATATTATAAGGTATTTTCAATGATGCACTGCATATTACGTTATACTATATGGTATTTTCAATGATACACTACAAATTACGATATATTATAAGGTATTTTCAATGGTACAACTGCATATTACGTTGATTTATAAGGTTATTTTCATTGATAGACTAGAATTACCATATATTCTAAGGTATTTTCAATGATACACTGCATATTACGTTTTATTATAAGCTATTTTCAATGATACACTGCATATACGTTATATTATAAGGTATATTCAATGATACACTGCATATTACGTTATATTATAAGGTATTTTCAATGATGCACTGCATATTACGTTATATTATAAGGTATTTTCAATGATGCACTGCATATTACGTTATACTATATGGTATTTTCAATGATACAGTACAAATTACGATATATTATAAGGTATTTTCAATGATACACTGCATATTACGTTGTATTATAAGGTATTTTCATTGATAGACTAGAATTACCATATATTCCAAGGTATTTTCAATGATACACTGCATATTACTTTTTATTATAAGGTATTTTCAATGATACACGGCATATTACGTTATATTATATGGTATTTTCAATGGTACACTAAAAAATTACGATATATTATAAGGTATTTTCGATGATACACTGCATATTACGATATATTAGAAGGTATTTTGATTGATACAGTTCAAATTACCATATATTATAAGGTATTTTCAATGATATACTGCATATTACGTTATATCATAATGTATCTTCAATTGATACACTGCATATTACGTTATATTATAAGATGTTTTCAATGATAAACTACTATATATTATAAGGTATTTTCAATGATGCACTGCATATTACGTTATACTATATGGTATTTTCAATGATACACTACAAATTACGATATATTATAAGGTATTTTCAATGGTACACTGCATATTACGTTGATTTATAAGGTATTTTCATTGATAGACTAGAATTACCATATATTCTAAGGTATTTTCAATGATACACTGCATATTACGTTTTATTATAAGCTATTTTCAATGATACACTGCATATTACGTTATATTATAAGGTATATTCAATGATACACTGCATATTACGTTATATTATAAGGTATTTTCAATGATGCACTGCATATTACGTTATATTATAAGGTATTTTCAATGATACACTGCATATTACGTTTTATTATAAGGTATTTTCAATGATACAGTGCATATTACATTATATTATTAGGTATTTTCAATGATACACTAAAAAATTACGATATATTA
>CAKAJI010000871.1:0-279362 GCA_916610255.1 Lasioglossum lativentre
ATATATCGTAATTTGTATTGTATCATTGAAAATACCTTATAGTATAACGTAATATGCAGTGCATCATTGAAAATACCTTATGATATAACGTAATATGCAGGGTATCATTGAAAATACCTTATAATATAACGTAATATGCAGGGTATCATTGAAAATACCTTATAATATATCGTAATTTGTAGTGTATCATTGAAAATACCTTATAATATAACATAATATGCAGTGTATCATTGAAAATACCTAATAATATATCCTAATTTGTTCTGTATCATTGAAAATACCTTAGAATATATGGTAATTCTAGTCTATCAATGAAAATACCTTATAATATAACGTAATATGCAGTGTATCATTGAAAATACCTTATAATATATAGCAGTTTATCATTGAAAATACCTTTTAATATAACGTAATATGCAGTGTATCATTGAAAATACCTTATAATATATCGTAATTTGTAGTGTATCAATGAAAATACCTTCTCATATAACGTAATATGCAGTGTATCATTGAAAATACCTTATAATATATCGTTATTTGTAGTGTATCTTTAAAAATACCTTATAATATAACGTAATATGCAGTGTATCATTGAAAATACCTTATAATATAACTTAATATGCAGTGTATCATTGAAAATACCTTATAGTATAACGTAATATGCAGTGCATCATTGAAAATACCTTATAATATAACGAAATATGCAGTGTATCGTTGAAAATACCTTATAATATATCGCAATTTGTAGTGTATCAATGAAAATACCTTCTCATATTACGTAATATGCAGTGTATCATTGAAAATACCTTATAATATAACGTAATATGCAGTGTATCATTGAAAATACCTTCCCATATAACGTAATATGCAGTGTATCATTGAAAATACCTTATAATATATCGTAATTTGTAGTGTATCAATGAAAATACCTTCTCATATAACGTAATATGCAGTGTATCATTGAAAATACCTTATAATATATCGTTATTTGTAGTGTATCTTTGAAAATACCTTATAATATAACGTAATTTGTAGTGTATCATTGAAAATACCTTAGAATATATGGTAATTCTAGTCTATCAATGAAAATACCTTATAATATAACGTAATATGCAGTGTATCATGGAAAATACCTTATAATATATCGTAATTTGTAGTGTATCATTGAAAATACCTTATAGTATAACGTAATATGCAGTGCATCATTGAAAAAACCTTATAATATAACGTAATATGCAGTGTATCATTGAAAATACCTTATAATATATCGTAATTTGTAGTGTATCAATGAAAATTCCCTATAATGTAATGTAATATGCAGTGTATCACTGAAAATACCTTATAATATATCGTAATTTGTAGTGTATCATTGAAAATACCTTATAGTATAACGTAATATGCAGTGCATCATTGAAAATACCTTATAATATAACGTAATATACTGTGTATCTTTGAAATTACCTTATAATATAACGTAATATGCAGGGTATCATTGAAAATACCTTATAATATATCGTAATTTGTAGTGTATCTTTGAAAATACCTTATAATATAACGTTACATGCAGTGTATCATTGAAAATACCTTATAATATAACGTAATATGCAGGGTATCATTGAAAATACCTTATAATATATCGTAATTTGTAGTGTATCTTTGAAAATACCTTATAATATAACGTAATATGCAGTGTATCGTAGAAAATACCTTATAATATATAGTAGTTTATCATTGAAAATACCTTATAATATAACTTAATATGCAGTGTATCATTGAAAATACCTTATGATATAACGTAATATGCAGTGTATCATTGAAAATACCTTATAATATATCGTTATTTGTAGTGTATCTTTGAAAATACCTTATAATATAACGTAATATGCAGTGTATCATTGAAAATACCTTCCCATATAACGTAATATGCAGTGTATCATTGAAAATACCTTCCCATATAACGTAATATGCAGTGTATCATTGAAAATACCTTATGATATAACGTAATATGCAGTGTATCATTGAAAATACCTTATAATATAACGTAATATGCAGGGTATCATTGAAAATACCTTATAATATAACGTAATATGCAGTCTACCATTGAAAATACATTATAAAATAATGTAATATGAAGTCTGTCATTGAAAATACCTTATAATAAAACGTAATATGCAGTGCACCATTGAAAATACCTTATAATATCACGTAATATGCAGTGTATCATTGAAAATACCTTATAATATAACGTAATATGCAGTGTATCATTGAAAATACCTTATAATATAACGTAATATGCAGGGTATAATTGAAAATACCTTATAATGCATCGTAATTTGTAGTGTATCATTGAAAATACCTTAGAATATATGGTAATGCTAGTCTATCAATGAAAATACCTTATAATATAACGTAATATGCAGTGTATCATTGAAAATACCTTAGAATATATGGTAATTCTAGTCTATCAATGAAAATACCTTATAATATAACGTAATATGCAGTGTATCATTGAAAATACCTTATAATATATAGTAGTTTATCATTGAAAATACCTTATAATATAACGCAATATGCAGTGTATCATTGAAAATACCTTATAATATAACGTAATATGCAGTGTATCATTGAAAATACCTTATAATGTAACGTAATATGCAGGGTATCATTGAAAATACCTTATAATATATCGTAGTTTGTAGTGTACCATTGAAAATACATTATAAAATAATGTAATATGAAGTCTGTCATTGAAAATACCTTATAATAAAACGTAATATGCAGTGTACCATTGAAAATACCTTATAATACATCGTAATTTGTAGTGTATCATTGAAAATACATTAGAATATATGGTAATTCTAGTCTATCAATGAAAATACCTTATAATATAACGTAATATGCAGTGTATCATTGAAAATACCTTATAATATATCGTAATTTGTAGTGTATCATTGAAAATACCTTCTAATATAACGTAATATGCAGTGTATCATTGAAAATACCTTATACTATAACGTAATATGCAGTGTATCATTGAAAATACCTTCCCATATAACGTAATATGCAGTGTATCATTGAAAATACCTTATAATATATGGTAATTCTAGTCTGTCAATGAAAATACCTTATAATATAACGTAATATGCAGTGTACCATTGAAAATACCTTAGAATATATCGTAATTTGTAGTGTATCATTGAAAATACCTTATAATCTAACGTAATATGCAGTGTATCATTGAAAATACCTTCCCATATAACGTAATATGCAGTGTATCATTGAAAATACCTTATAATATATGGTAATTCTAGTCTGTCAATGAAAATACCTTATAATATAACGTAATATGCAGTGTACCATTGAAAATACCTTAGAATATATCGTAATTTGTAGTGTATCATTGAAAATACCTTATAATCTAACGTAATATGCAGTGTATCATTGAAAATACCTTATAGTATAACGTAATATGCAGTGTATCATTGAAAATACCTTCCCATATAACGTAATATGCAGTGTATCTTTGAAAATACCTTCCCATATAACGTAATATGCAGTGTATCATTGAAAATACCTTATAATATATCGTAATATGCAGTGTATCATTGAAAATACCTTCCCATATAACGTAATATGCAGTGTATCATTGAAAATACCTTATAATATATGGTAATTCTAGTCTGTCAATGAAAATACCTTATAATATAACGTAATATGCAGTGCACCATTGAAAATACCTTAGAACATATCGTAATTTGTAGTGTATCATTGAAAATACCTTATAATCTAACGTAATATGCAGTGTATCATTGAAAATACTTTATAATATAACGTAATATGCAGTGTATCATTGAAAATACCTTCCCATATAACGTAATATGCAGTGTATCTTTGAAAATACCTTCCCATATAACGTAATATGCAGTGTATCATTGAAAATACCTTATAATATATCGTAATTTGTTGTGTATCAATGAAAATACCTTCTCATATAACGTAATATGCAGTGTATCATTGAAAATACCTTATAATATATCGTTATTTGTAGTGTATCTTTGAAAATACCTTATAATATAACGTAATATGCAGTGTATCATTGAAAATACCTTCCCATATAACGTAATATGCAGTGTATCATTGAAAATACCTTATAATATATCGTAATTTGTAGTGTATCAATGAAAATACCTTATGATATAACGTAATATGCAGTGTATCATTGAAAATACCTTATAATATAACGTAATATGCAGGGTATCATTGAAAATACCATATAATATAACGTAATATGCAGTCTACCATTGAAAATACATTATAAAATAATGTAATATGAAGTCTGTCATTGAAAATACCTTATAATAAAACGTAATATGCAGTGTATCATTGAAAATACCTTATAATATAACGTAATATGCAGGGTATAATTGAAAATACCTTATAATACATCGTAATTTGTAGTGTATCATTGAAAATACATTAGAATATATGGTAATTCTAGTCTATCAATGAAAATACCTTATAATATAACGTAATATGCAGTGTATCATTGAAAATACCTTATAATATATCGTAATTTGTAGTGTATCATTGAAAATACCTTATAATATAACGTAATATGCAGTGTATCATTGAAAATACCTTATACTATAACGTAATATGCAGTGTATCATTGAAAATACCTTCCCATATAACGTAATATGCAGTGTATCATTGAAAATACCTTATAATATATGGTAATTCTAGTCTGTCAATGAAAATACCTTATAATATAACGTAATATGCAGTGCACCATTGAAAATACCTTAGAACATATCGTAATTTGTAGTGTATCATTGAAAGTACCTTATAATCTAACGTAATATGCAGTGTATCATTGAAAATACCTTATAATATAACGTAATATGCAGTGTATCATTGAAAATACCTTCCCATATAACGTAATATGCAGTGTATCTTTGAAAATACCTTCCCATATAACGTAATATGCAGTGTATCATTGAAAATACCTTATAATATATCGTAATTTGTTGTGTATCAATGAAAATACCTTCTCATATAACGTAATATGCAGTGTACCATTGAAAATACCTTATAATATCACGTAATATGCAGTGTATCATTGAAAATACCTTATAATATAACGTAATATGCAGTGTATAATTGAAAATACCTTATAATACATCGTAATTTGTAGTGTATCATTGAAAATACATTAGAATATATGGTAATTCTAGTCTATCAATGAAAATACCTTATAATATAACGTAATATGCAGTGTATCATTGAAAATACCTTATAATATATCGTAATTTGTAGTGTATCATTGAAAATACCTTATAATATAACGTAATATGCAGTGTATCATTGAAAATACCTTATACTATAACGTAATATGCAGTGTATCATTGAAAATACCTTCCCATATAACGTAATATGCAGTGTATCATTGAAAATACCTTATAATATATGGTAATTCTAGTCTGTCAATGAAAATACCTTATAATATAACGTAATATGCAGTGTACCATTGAAAATACCTTAGAATATATCGTAATTTGTAGTGTATCATTGAAAATACCTTATAATCTAACGTAATATGCAGTGTATCTTTGAAAATACCTTATAATATAACGTAATATGCAGTGTATCATTGAAAATACCTTCCCATATAACGTAATATGCAGTGTATCATTGAAAATACCTTCCCATATAACGTAATATGCAGTGTATCATTGAAAATACCTTATGATATAACGTAATATGCAGTGTATCATTGAAAATACCTTATAATATAACGTAATATGCAGGGTATCATTGAAAATACCTTATAATATAACGTAATATGCAGTCTACCATTGAAAATACATTATAAAATAATGTAATATGAAGTCTGTCATTGAAAATACCTTATAATAAAACGTAATATGCAGTGCACCATTGAAAATACCTTATAATATCACGTAATATGCAGTGTATCATTGAAAATACCTTATAATATAACGTAATATGCAGTGTATCATTGAAAATACCTTATAATATAACGTAATATGCAGGGTATAATTGAAAATACCTTATAATACATCGTAATTTGTAGTGTATCATTGAAAATACCTTAGAATATATGGTAATGCTAGTCTATCAATGAAAATACCTTATAATATAACGTAATATGCAGTGTATCATTGAAAATACCTTATAATATATCGTAATTTGTAGTGTATCAATGAAAATACCTTATAATGTAATGTAATATGCAGTGTATCACTGAAAATACCTTATTATATAACGTAATATGCAGTCTACCATTGAAAATACATTATAAAATAATGTAATATGAAGTCTGTCATTGAAAATACCTTATAATAAAACGTAATATGCAGTGTACCATTGAAAATACCTTATAATATCACGTAATATGCAGTGTATCATTGAAAATACCTTATAATATAACGTAATATGCAGTGTATCATTGAAAATACCTTATAATATAACGTAATATGCAGGGTATAATTGAAAATACCTTATAATACATCGTAATTTGTAGTGTATCATTGAAAATACATTAGAATATATGGTAATTCTAGTCTATCAATGAAAATACCTTATAATATAACGTAATATGCAGTGTATCATTGAAAATACCTTCCCATATAACGTAATATGCAGTGTATCATTGAAAATACCTTATAATATATCGTAATTTGTAGTGTATCAATGAAAATACCTTATGATATAACGTAATATGCAGTGTATCATTGAAAATACCTTATAATATAACGTAATATGCAGGGTATCATTGAAAATACCTTATAATATAACGTAATATGCAGTGTATCATTGAAAATACCTTCCCATATAACGTAATATGCAGTGTATCTTTGAAAATACCTTCCCATATAACGTAATATGCAGTGTATCATTGAAAATACCTTATAATATATCGTAATTTGTTGTGTATCAATGAAAATACCTTCTCATATAACGTAATATGCAGTGTATCATTGAAAATACCTTATAATATATCGTTATTTGTAGTGTATCTTTGAAAATACCTTATAATATAACGTAATATGCAGTGTATCATTGAAAATACCTTCCCATATAACGTAATATGCAGTGTATCATTGAAAATACCTTCCCATATAACGTAATATGCAGTGTATCATTGAAAATACCTTATGATATAACGTAATATGCAGTGTATCATTGAAAATACCTTATAATATAACGTAATATGCAGGGTATCATTGAAAATACCTTATAATATAACGTAATATGCAGTCTACCATTGAAAATACATTATAAAATAATGTAATATGAAGTCTGTCATTGAAAATACCTTATAATAAAACGTAATATGCAGTGCACCATTGAAAATACCTTATAATAAAACGTAATATGCAGTGTACCATTGAAAATACCTTATAATATCACGTAATATGCAGTGTATCATTGAAAATACCTTATAATATAACGTAATATGCAGTGTATAATTGAAAATACCTTATAATACATCGTAATTTGTAGTGTATCATTGAAAATACATTAGAATATATGGTAATTCTAGTCTATCAATGAAAATACCTTATAATATAACGTAATATGCAGTGTATCATTGAAAATACCTTATAATATATCGTAATTTGTAGTGTATCATTGAAAATACCTTATAATATAACGTAATATGCAGTGTATCATTGAAAATACCTTATACTATAACGTAATATGCAGTGTATCATTGAAAATACCTTCCCATATAACGTAATATGCAGTGTATCATTGAAAATACCTTATAATATATGGTAATTCTAGTCTGTCAATGAAAATACCTTATAATATAACGTAATATGCAGTGTACCATTGAAAATACCTTAGAATATATCGTAATTTGTAGTGTATCATTGAAAATACCTTATAATCTAACGTAATATGCAGTGTATCATTGAAAATACCTTATAATATAACGTAATATGCAGTGTATCATTGAAAATACCTTCCCATATAACGTAATATGCAGTGTATCATTGAAAATACCTTCCCATATAACGTAATATGCAGTGTATCATTGAAAATACCTTATAATATATCGTAATTTGTAGTGTATCAATGAAAATACCTTCTCATATAACGTAATATGCAGTGTATCATTGAAAATACCTTATAATATATCGTTATTTGTAGTGTATCTTTGAAAATACCTTATAATATAACGTAATATGCAGTGTATCATTGAAAATACCTTCCCATATAACGTAATATGCAGTGTATCATTGAAAATACCTTCCCATATAACGTAATATGCAGTGTATCATTGAAAATACCTTATGATATAACGTAATATGCAGTGTATCATTGAAAATACCTTATAATATAACGTAATATGCAGGGTATCATTGAAAATACCTTATAATATAACGTAATATGCAGTCTACCATTGAAAATACATTATAAAATAATGTAATATGAAGTCTGTCATTGAAAATACCTTATAATAAAACGTAATATGCAGTGCACCATTGAAAATACCTTATAATATCACGTAATATGCAGTGTATCATTGAAAATACCTTATAATATAACGTAATATGCAGTCTACCATTGAAAATACATTATAAAATAATGTAATATGAAGTCTGTCATTGAAAATACCTTATAATAAAACGTAATATGCAGTGTACCATTGAAAATACCTTATAATATCACGTAATATGCAGTGTATCATTGAAAATACCTTATAATATAACGTAATATGCAGTGTATCATTGAAAATACCTTATAATATAACGTAATATGCAGGGTATAATTGAAAATACCTTATAATACATCGTAATTTGTAGTGTATCATTGAAAATACATTAGAATATATGGTAATTCTAGTCTATCAATGAAAATACCTTATAATATAACGTAATATGCAGTGTATCATTGAAAATACCTTCCCATATAACGTAATATGCAGTGTATCATTGAAAATACCTTCCCATATAACGTAATATGCAGTGTATCATTGAAAATACCTTATAATATATCGTAATTTGTAGTGTATCAATGAAAATACCTTATAATATAACGTAATATGCAGTGTATCATTGAAAATACCTTATAATATAACGTAATATGCAGGGTATCATTGAAAATACCATATAATATAACGTAATATGCAGTCTACCATTGAAAATACATTATAAAATAATGTAATATGAAGTCTGTCATTGAAAATACCTTATAATAAAACGTAATATGCAGTGTACCATTGAAAATACCTTATAATATCACGTAATATGCAGTGTATCATTGAAAATACCTTATAATATAACGTAATATGCAGGGTATAATTGAAAATACCTTATAATACATCGTAATTTGTAGTGTATCATTGAAAATACATTAGAATATATGGTAATTCTAGTCTATCAATGAAAATACCTTATAATATAACGTAATATGCAGTGTATCATTGAAAATACCTTATAATATATCGTAATATGTAGTGTATCATTGAAAATACCTTATAATATAACGTAATATGCAGTGTATCATTGAAAATACCTTATACTATAACGTAATATGCAGTGTATCATTGAAAATACCTTCCCATATAACGTAATATGCAGTGTATCATTGAAAATACCTTATAATATATGGTAATTCTAGTCTGTCAATGAAAATACCTTATAATATAACGTAATATGCAGTGTACCATTGAAAATACCTTAGAATATATCGTAATATGCAGTGTATCATTGAAAATACCTTCCCATATAACGTAATATGCAGTGTATCATTGAAAATACCTTCCCATATAACGTAATATGCAGTGTATCATTGAAAATACCTTATAATATATCGTAATTTGTAGTGTATCAATGAAAATACCTTCTCATATAACGTAATATGCAGTGTATCATTGAAAATACCTTATAATATATCGTTATTTGTAGTGTATCTTTGAAAATACCTTATAATATAACGTAATATGCAGTGTATCATTGAAAATACCTTCCCATATAACGTAATATGCAGTGTATCATTGAAAATACCTTCCCATATAACGTAATATGCAGTGTATCATTGAAAATACCTTATGATATAACGTAATATGCAGTGTATCATTGAAAATACCTTATAATATAACGTAATATGCAGGGTATCATTGAAAATACCTTATAATATAACGTAATATGCAGTCTACCATTGAAAATACATTATAAAATAATGTAATATGAAGTCTGTCATTGAAAATACCTTATAATAAAACGTATTATGCAGTGCACCATTGAAAATACCTTATAATATCACGTAATATGCAGTGTATCATTGAAAATACCTTATAATATAACGTAATATGCAGGGTATAATTGAAAATACCTTATAATACATCGTAATTTGTAGTGTATCATTGAAAATACCTTAGAATATATGGTAATGCTAGTCTATCAATGAAAATACCTTATAATATAACGTAATATGCAGTGTATCATTGAAAATACCTTATAATATATCGTAATTTGTAGTGTATCAATGAAAATACCTTATAATGTAATGTAATATGCAGTGTATCACTGAAAATACCTTATAATATAACGTAATATGCAGTCTCCCATTGAAAATACATTATAAAATAATGTAATATGAAGTCTGTCATTGAAAATACCTTATAATAAAACGTAATATGCAGTGTACCATTGAAAATACCTTATAATATCACGTAATATGCAGTGTATCATTGAAAATACCTTATAATATAACGTAATATGCAGTGTATCATTGAAAATACCTTATAATATCACGTAATATGCAGTGTATCATTGAAAATACCTTATAATATAACGTAATATGCAGTCTACCATTGAAAATACATTATAAAATAATGTAATATGAAGTCTGTCATTGAAAATACCTTATAATAAAACGTAATATGCAGTGTACCATTGAAAATACCTTATAATATCACGTAATATGCAGTGTATCATTGAAAATACCTTATAATATAACGTAATATGCAGTGTATCATTGAAAATACCTTATAATATAACGTAATATGCAGGGTATAATTGAAAATACCTTATAATACATCGTAATTTGTAGTGTATCATTGAAAATACATTAGAATATATGGTAATTCTAGTCTATCAATGAAAATACCTTATAATATAACGTAATATGCAGTGTATCATTGAAAATACCTTCCCATATAACGTAATATGCAGTGTATCATTGAAAATACCTTCCCATATAACGTAATATGCAGTGTATCATTGAAAATACCTTATAATATATCGTAATTTGTAGTGTATCAATGAAAATACCTTATGATATAACGTAATATGCAGTGTATCATTGAAAATACCTTATAATATAACGTAATATGCAGGGTATCATTGAAAATACCATATAATATAACGTAATATGCAGTCTACCATTGAAAATACATTATAAAATAATGTAATATGAAGTCTGTCATTGAAAATACCTTATAATAAAACGTAATATGCAGTGTACCATTGAAAATACCTTATAATATCACGTAATATGCAGTGTATCATTGAAAATACCTTATAATATAACGTAATATGCAGGGTATAATTGAAAATACCTTATAATACATCGTAATTTGTAGTGTATCATTGAAAATACATTAGAATATATGGTAATTCTAGTCTATCAATGAAAATACCTTATAATATAACGTAATATGCAGTGTATCATTGAAAATACCTTATAATATATCGTAATATGTAGTGTATCATTGAAAATACCTTATAATATAACGTAATATGCAGTGTATCATTGAAAATACCTTATACTATAACGTAATATGCAGTGTATCATTGAAAATACCTTCCCATATAACGTAATATGCAGTGTATCATTGAAAATACCTTATAATATATGGTAATTCTAGTCTGTCAATGAAAATACCTTATAATATAACGTAATATGCAGTGTACCATTGAAAATACCTTAGAATATATCGTAATTTGTAGTGTATCATTGAAAATACCTTATAATCTAACGTAATATGCAGTGTATCATTGAAAATACCTTATAATATAACGTAATATGCAGTGTATCATTGAAAATACCTTCCCATATAACGTAATATGCAGTGTATCATTGAAAATACCTTCCCATATAACGTAATATGCAGTGTATCATTGAAAATACCTTATAATATATCGTAATTTGTAGTGTATCAATGAAAATACCTTCTCATATAACGTAATATGCAGTGTATCATTGAAAATACCTTATAATATATCGTTATTTGTAGTGTATCTTTGAAAATACCTTATAATATAACGTAATATGCAGTGTATCATTGAAAATACCTTCCCATATAACGTAATATGCAGTGTATCATTGAAAATACCTTCCCATATAACGTAATATGCAGTGTATCATTGAAAATACCTTATGATATAACGTAATATGCAGTGTATCATTGAAAATACCTTATAATATAACGTAATATGCAGGGTATCATTGAAAATACCTTATAATATAACGTAATATGCAGTCTACCATTGAAAATACATTATAAAATAATGTAATATGAAGTCTGTCATTGAAAATACCTTATAATAAAACGTATTATGCAGTGCACCATTGAAAATACCTTATAATATCACGTAATATGCAGTGTATCATTGAAAATACCTTATAATATAACGTAATATGCAGGGTATAATTGAAAATACCTTATAATACATCGTAATTTGTAGTGTATCATTGAAAATACCTTAGAATATATGGTAATGCTAGTCTATCAATGAAAATACCTTATAATATAACGTAATATGCAGTGTATCATTGAAAATACCTTATAATATATCGTAATTTGTAGTGTATCAATGAAAATACCTTATAATGTAATGTAATATGCAGTGTATCACTGAAAATACCTTATAATATAACGTAATATGCAGTCTCCCATTGAAAATACATTATAAAATAATGTAATATGAAGTCTGTCATTGAAAATACCTTATAATAAAACGTAATATGCAGTGTACCATTGAAAATACCTTATAATATCACGTAATATGCAGTGTATCATTGAAAATACCTTATAATATAACGTAATATGCAGTGTATCATTGAAAATACCTTATAATATAACGTAATATGCAGTGTATCATTGAAAATACCTTATAATATATCGTAATATGTAGTGTATCATTGAAAATACCTTATAATATAACGTAATATGCAGTGTATCATTGAAAATACCTTATACTATAACGTAATATGCAGTGTATCATTGAAAATACCTTCCCATATAACGTAATATGCAGTGTATCATTGAAAATACCTTATAATATATGGTAATTCTAGTCTGTCAATGAAAATACCTTATAATATAACGTAATATGCAGTGTACCATTGAAAATACCTTAGAATATATCGTAATTTGTAGTGTATCATTGAAAATACCTTATAATCTAACGTAATATGCAGTGTATCATTGAAAATACCTTATAATATAACGTAATATGCAGTGTATCATTGAAAAATACCTTCCCATATAACGTAATATGCAGTGTATCATTGAAAATACCTTCCCATATAACGTAATATGCAGTGTATCATTGAAAATACCTTATAATATATCGTAATTTGTAGTGTATCAATGAAAATACCTTCTCATATAACGTAATATGCAGTGTATCATTGAAAATACCTTATAATATATCGTTATTTGTAGTGTATCTTTGAAAATACCTTATAATATAACGTAATATGCAGTGTATCATTGAAAATACCTTCCCATATAACGTAATATGCAGTGTATCATTGAAAATACCTTCCCATATAACGTAATATGCAGTGTATCATTGAAAATACCTTATGATATAACGTAATATGCAGTGTATCATTGAAAATACCTTATAATATAACGTAATATGCAGGGTATCATTGAAAATACCTTATAATATAACGTAATATGCAGTCTACCATTGAAAATACATTATAAAATAATGTAATATGAAGTCTGTCATTGAAAATACCTTATAATAAAACGTATTATGCAGTGCACCATTGAAAATACCTTATAATATCACGTAATATGCAGTGTATCATTGAAAATACCTTATAATATAAACGTAATATGCAGGGTATAATTGAAAATACCTTATAATACATCGTAATTTGTAGTGTATCATTGAAAATACCTTAGAATATATGGTATGCTAGTCTATCAATGAAAATACCTTATAATATAACGTAATATGCAGTGTATCATTGAAAATACCTTATAATATATCGTAATTTGTAGTGTATCAATGAAAATACCTTATAATGTAATGTAATATGCAGTGTATCACTGAAAATACCTTATAATATAACGTAATATGCAGTCTCCCATTGAAAATACATTATAAAATAATGTAATATGAAGTCTGTCATTGAAAATACCTTATAATAAAACGTAATATGCAGTGTACCATTGAAAATACCTTATAATATCACGTAATATGCAGTGTATCATTGAAAATACCTTATAATATAACGTAATATGCAGTGTATCATTGAAAATACCTTATAATATAACGTAATATGCAGTGTATCATTGAAAATACCTTATAATATATCGTAATTTGTAGTGTATCATTGAAAATACCTTATAATATAACGTAATATGCAGTGTATCATTGAAAATACCTTATACTATAACGTAATATGCAGTGTATCATTGAAAATACCTCCCATATAACGTAATATGCAGTGTATCATTGAAAATACCCTTATAATATATGGTAATTCTAGTCTGTCAATGAAATACCTTATAATATAACGTAATATGCAGTGTACATTGAAAATACCTTAGAATATATCGTAATTTGTAGTGTATCATTGAAACCCATACCTTATAATCTAACGTAATATGCAGTGTATCATTGAAAATACCCTTATAATATAACGTAATATGCAGTGTATCATTGAAAATACCTTCCCATATAACGTAATATGCAGTGTATCATTGAAAATACCTTCCCATATAACGTAATATGCAGTGTATCATTGAAAATACCTTATAATATATCGTAATTTGTAGTGTATCAATGAAAATACCTTCTCATATAACGTAATATGCAGTGTATCATTGAAAATACCTTATAATATATCGTTATTTGTAGTGTATCTTTGAAAATACCTTATAATATAACGTAATATGCAGTGTACCATTGAAAATACCTTCCCATATAACGTAATATGCAGTGTATCATTGAAAATACCTTCCCATATAACGTAATATGCAGTGTATCATTGAAAATACCTTATGATATAACGTAATATGCAGTGTATCATTGAAAATACCTTATAATATAACGTAATATGCAGGGTATCATTGAAAATACCTTATAATATAACGTAATATGCAGTCTACCATTGAAAATACATTATAAAATAATGTAATATGAAGTCTGTCATTGAAAATACCTTATAATATCACGTAATATGCAGTGTATCATTGAAAATACCTTCCCATATAACGTAATATGCAGTGTATCATTGAAAATACCTTATAATATAACGTAATATGCAGGGTATAATTGAAAAATACCTTATAATACATCGTAATTTGTAGTGTATCATTGAAAATACCTTAGAATATATGGTAATGCTAGTCTATCAATGAAAAAAACCTTATAATATAACGTAATATGCAGTGTATCATTGAAAATACCTTATAATATATCGTAATTTGTAGTGTATCAATGAAAATACCTTATAATGTAATGTAATATGCAGTGTATCACTGAAAATACCTTATAATATAACGTAATATGCAGTCTACCATTGAAAATACATTATAAAATAATGTAATATGAAGTCTGTCATTGAAAATACCTTATAATAAAACGTAATATGTAGTGTACCATTGAAAATACCTTATGATATAACGTAATATGCAGTGTATCATTGAAAATACCTTATAATATAACGTAATATGGAGGGTATCATTGAAAATACCTTATAATATAACGTAATATGCAGTCTACCATTGAAAATACATTATAAAATAATGTAATATGAAGTCTGTCATTGAAAATACCTTATAATAAAACGTAATATGCAGTGTACCATTGAAAATACCTTATAATATCACGTAATATGCAGTGTATCATTGAAAATACCTTATACTATAACGTAATATGCAGTGTATCATTGAAAATACCTTCCCATATAACGTAATATGCACTGTATCATTGAAAATACCTTATAATATATGGTAATTCTAGTCTGTCAATGAAAATACCTTATAATATAACGTAATATGCAGTGTACCATTGAAAATACCTTAGAATATATCGTAATTTGTAGTGTATCATTGAAAATACCTTATAATCTAACGTAATATGCAGTGTATCATTGAAAATACCTTATAATATAACGTAATATGCAGTGTATCATTGAAAATACCTTCCCATATAACTTAATATGCAGTGTATCATTGAAAATACCTTATGATGTAACGTAATATGCAGTGTATCATTGAAAATACCTTATAATATATCGTAATTTGTAGTGTATCATTGAAAATACCTTAGAATATATGGTAATGCTAGTCTATCAATGAAAATACCTTATAATATAACGTAATATGCAGTGTATCATTGAAAATACCTTATAATATATAGTAGTTTATCATTGAAAATACCTTATAATATAACTTAATATGCAGTGTATCATTGAAAATACCTTATGATATAACGTAATATGCAGTGTATCATTGAAAATACCTTATAATATAACGTAATATGCAGGGTATCATTGAGAATACCTTATAATATATCGTAATTTGTAGTGTATCAATGAAAATACCATCTCATATAACGTAATATGCAGTGTATCATTGAAAATACCTTATAATATATCGTAATTTGTAGTGTATCATTGAAAATACCTTATAATATCACGTAATATGCAGTGTATCATTGAAAATACCTTATAATATAACGTAATATGCAGTGTATCATTGAAAATACCTTATAATATAACGTAATATGCAGGGTATAATTGAAAATACCTTATAATACATCGTAATTTGTAGTGTATCATTGAAAATACATTAGAATATATGGTAATTCTAGTCTATCAATGAAAATACCTTATAATATAACGTAATATGCAGTGTATCATTGAAAATACCTTATAATATATCGTAATTTGTAGTGTATCATTGAAAATACCTTCCCATATAACGTAATATGCAGTGTATCATTGAAAATACCTTCCCATATAACGTAATATGCAGTGTATCATTGAAAATACCTTCCCATATAACGTAATATGCAGTGTATCATTGAAAATACCTTATAATATATCGTAATTTGTAGTGTATCAATGAAAATACCTTCTCATATAACGTAATATGCAGTGTATCATTGAAAATACCTTATAATATATCGTTATTTGTAGTGTATCTTTGAAAATACCTTATAATATAACGTAATATGCAGTGTATCATTGAAAATACCTTCCCATATAACGTAATATGCAGTGTATCATTGAAAATACCTTATAATATATCGTAATTTGTAGTGTATCAATGAAAATACCTTATGATATAACGTAATATGCAGTGTATCATTGAAAATACCTTATAATATAACGTAATATGCAGTGTACCATTGAAAATACCTTATAATATCACGTAATATGCAGTGTATCATTGAAAATACCTTATAATATAACGTAATATGCAGGGTATAATTGAAAATACCTTATAATACATCGTAATTTGTAGTGTATCATTGAAAATACATTAGAATATATGGTAATTCTAGTCTATCAATGAAAATACCTTATAATATAACGTAATATGCAGTGTATCATTGAACATACCTTATAATATATCGTAATTTGTAGTGTATCATTGAAAATACCTTATAATATAACGTAATATGCAGTGTATCATTGAAAATACCTTATACTATAACGTAATATGCAGTGTATCATTGAAAATACCTTATACTATAACGTAATATGCAGTGTATCATTGAAAATACCTTCCCATATAACGTAATATGCAGTGTATCATTGAAAATACCTTATAATATAACGTAATATGCAGTGTATCATTGAAAATACCTTCCCATATAACGTAATATGCAGTGTATCATTGAAAATACCTTCCCATATAACGTAATATGCAGTGTATCATTGAAAATACCTTATAATATATCGTAATTTGTAGTGAATCAATGAAAATACCTTCTCATATAACGTAATATGCAGTGTATCATTGAAAATACCTTATAATATATCGTTATTTGTAGTGTATCTTTGAAAATACCTTATAATATAACGTAATATGCAGTGTATCATTGAAAATACCTTCCCATATAACGTAATATGCAGTGTATCATTGAAAATACCTTATAATATATCGTAATTTGTAGTGTATCAATGAAAATACCTTCTCATATAAGGTAATATGCAGTGTATCATTGAAAATACCTTATAATATATCGTTATTTGTAGTGTATCTTTGAAAATACCTTATAATATAACTTAATATGCAGTGTATCATTGAAAATACCTTATGATATAACGTAATATGCAGTGTATCATTGAAATACCTTATAATATATCGTAATATGCAGTGTATCATTGAAAATACCTTATAATATAACGTAATATGCAGTCTACCATTGAAAATACATTATAAAATAATGTAATATGAAGTCTGTCATTGAAAATACCTTATAATAAAACGTAATATGCAGTGTGCCATTGAAAATACCTTATAATATCACGTAATATGCAGTGTATCATTGAAAATACCTTATAATATAACGTAATATGCAGTGTATCATTGAAAATACCTTATAATATAACGTAATATGCAGGGTATAATTGAAAATACCTTATAATATATCGTAATTTGTAGTGTATCATTGAAAATACCTTAGAATATATGGTAATGCTAGTCTATCAATGAAAATACCTTATAATATAACGTAATATGCAGTGTATCATTGAAAATACCTTATAATATATCGTGATTTGTAGTGTATCATTGAAAATACCTTATAATCTAACGTAATATGCAGTGTATCATTGAAAATACCTTATAATATAACGTAATATGCAGTGTATCATTGAAAATACCTTCCCATATAACGTAATATGCAGTGTATCATTGAAAATACCTTATAATATATCGTAATTTGTAGTGTATCAATGAAAATACCTTCTCATATAACGTAATATGCAGTGTATCATTGAAAATACCTTATAATATATCGTTATTTGTAGTGTATCTTTGAAAATACCTTATAATATAACGTAATATGCAGTGTATCATTGAAAATACCTTATAATATATAGTAGTTTATCATTGAAAATACCTTATAATATAACTTAATATGCAGTGTATCATTGAAAATACCTTATGATGTAACGTAATATGCAGTGTATCATTGAAAATACCTTATAATATAACGTAATATGCAGGGTATCATTGAAAATACCTTATAATATATCGTAATTTGTAGTGTATCAATGAAAATACCTTCTCATATAACGTAATATGCAGTGTATCATTGAAAATACCTTATAATATATCGTAATTTGTAGTGTATCATTGAAAATACCTTATAATATAACGTAATATGCAGTGTATCATTGAAAATACCTTATAATATAACGTAATATGCAGGGTATCATTGAAAATACCTTATAATATATCGTAATTTGTAGTGTATCATTGAAAATACCTTCCCATATAACGTAATATGCAGTGTATCATTGAAAATACCTTATAATATATGGAAATTCTAGTCTGTCAATGAAAATACCTTATAATATAACGTTACATGCAGTTTATCATTGAAAATACCTTATAATATAACGTAATATGCAGTGTATCATTGAAAATACCTTATAATATATCGTAATTTGTAGTGTATCATTGAAAATACATTATAGTATAACGTAATATGCAGTGTATCAGTGAAAGTACCTTATAATATATAGTAGTTTATCATTGAAAATACCTTAGAATATATGGTAATTCTAGTCTATCAATGAAAATACCTTATAATATAACGTAATATGCAGTGTATCATTGAAAATACCTTATAATATATAGCAGTTTATCATTGAAAATACCTTTTAATATAACGTAATATGCAGTGTATCATTGAAAATACCTTCCCATATAACGTAATATGCAGTGTATCATTGAAAATACCTTATAATATATCGTAATTTGTAGTGTATCAATGAAAATACCTTCTCATATAACGTAATATGCAGTGTATCATTGAAAATACCTTATAATATATCGTTATTTGTAGTGTATCTTTGAAAATACCTTATAATATAACGTAATATGCAGTGTATCATTGAAAATACCTTCCCATATAACGTAATATGCAGTGTATCATTGAAAATACCTTCCCATATAACGTAATATGCAGTGTATCATTGAAAATACCTTCCCATATAACGTAATATGCAGTGTATCATTGAAAATACCTTCCCATATAACGTAATATGCAGTGTATCATTGAAAATACCTTATAATATATCGTAATTTGTAGTGTATCAATGAAAATACCTTCTCATATAACGTAATATGCAGTGTATCATTGAAAATACCTTATAATATATCGTTATTTGTAGTGTATCTTTGAAAATACCTTATAATATAACGTAATATGCAGTGTATCATTGAAAATACCTTCCCATATAACGTAATATGCAGTGTATCATTGAAAATACCTTATAATATATCGTAATTTGTAGTGTATCAATGAAAATACCTTATGATATAACGTAATATGCAGTGTATCATTGAAAATACCTTATAATATAACGTAATATGCAGTGTACCATTGAAAATACCTTATAATATCACGTAATATGCAGTGTATCATTGAAAATACCTTATAATATAACGTAATATGCAGGGTATAATTGAAAATACCTTATAATACATCGTAATTTGTAGTGTATCATTGAAAATACATTAGAATATATGGTAATTCTAGTCTATCAATGAAAATACCTTATAATATAACGTAATATGCAGTGTATCATTGAACATACCTTATAATATATCGTAATTTGTAGTGTATCATTGAAAATACCTTATAATATAACGTAATATGCAGTGTATCATTGAAAATACCTTATACTATAACGTAATATGCAGTGTATCATTGAAAATACCTTATACTATAACGTAATATGCAGTGTATCATTGAAAATACCTTCCCATATAACGTAATATGCAGTGTAACATTGAAAATACCTTATAATATAACGTAATATGCAGTGTATCATTGAAAATACCTTCCCATATAACGTAATATGCAGTGTATCATTGAAAATACCTTCCCATATAACGTAATATGCAGTGTATCATTGAAAATACCTTATAATATATCGTTATTTGTAGTGTATCTTTGAAAATACCTTATAATATAACGTAATATGCAGTGTATCATTGAAAATACCTTCCCATATAACGTAACATGCAGTGTATCATTGAAAATACCTTATAATATATCGTAATTTGTAGTGTATCAATGAAAATACCTTATGATATAACGTAATATGCAGTGTATCATTGAAAATACCTTATAATATATCGTTATTTGTAGTGTATCTTTGAAAATACCTTATAATATAACGTAATATGCAGTGTATCATTGAAAATACCTTCCCATATAACGTAATATGCAGTGTATCATTGAAAATACCTTATAATATATCGTAATTTGTAGTGTATCAATGAAAATACCTTATGATATAACGTAATATGCAGTGTATCATTGAAAATACCTTATAATATAACGTAATATGCAGTGTACCATTGAAAATACCTTATAATATCACGTAATATGCAGTGTATCATTGAAAATACCTTATAATATAACGTAATATGCAGGGTATAATTGAAAATACCTTATAATACATCGTAATTTGTAGTGTATCATTGAAAATACATTAGAATATATGGTAATTCTAGTCTATCAATGAAAATACCTTATAATATAACGTAATATGCAGTGTATCATTGAACATACCTTATAATATATCGTAATTTGTAGTGTATCATTGAAAATACCTTATAATATAACGTAATATGCAGTGTATCATTGAAAATACCTTATACTATAACGTAATATGCAGTGTATCATTGAAAATACCTTATACTATAACGTAATATGCAGTGTATCATTGAAAATACCTTCCCATATAACGTAATATGCAGTGTATCATTGAAAATACCTTATAATATAACGTAATATGCAGTGTATCATTGAAAATACCTTCCCATATAACGTAATATGCAGTGTATCATTGAAAATACCTTCCCATATAACGTAATATGCAGTGTATCATTGAAAATACCTTATAATATATCGTAATTTGTAGTGAATCAATGAAAATACCTTCTCATATAACGTAATATGCAGTGTATCATTGAAAATACCTTATAATATATCGTTATTTGTAGTGTATCTTTGAAAATACCTTATAATATAACGTAATATGCAGTGTATCATTGAAAATACCTTCCCATATAACGTAATATGCAGTGTATCATTGAAAATACCTTATAATATATCGTAATTTGTAGTGTATCAATGAAAATACCTTCTCATATAAGGTAATATGCAGTGTATCATTGAAAATACCTTATAATATATCGTTATTTGTAGTGTATCTTTGAAAATACCTTATAATATAACTTAATATGCAGTGTATCATTGAAAATACCTTATGATATAACGTAATATGCAGTGTATCATTGAAAATACCTTATAATATATCGTAATATGCAGGGTATCATTGAAAATACCTTATAATATAACGTAATATGCAGTCTACCATTGAAAATACATTATAAAATAATGTAATATGAAGTCTGTCATTGAAAATACCTTATAATAAAACGTAATATGCAGTGTGCCATTGAAAATACCTTATAATATCACGTAATATGCAGTGTATCATTGAAAATACCTTATAATATAACGTAATATGCAGTGTATCATTGAAAATACCTTATAATATAACGTAATATGCAGGGTATAATTGAAAATACCTTATGATATATCGTAATTTGTAGTGTATCATTGAAAATACCTTAGAATATATGGTAATGCTAGTCTATCAATGAAAATACCTTATAATATAACGTAATATGCAGTGTATCATTGAAAATACCTTATAATATATCGTGATTTGTAGTGTATCATTGAAAATACCTTATAATCTAACGTAATATGCAGTGTATCATTGAAAATACCTTATAATATAACGTAATATGCAGTGTATCATTGAAAATACCTTCCCATATAACGTAATATGCAGTGTATCATTGAAAATACCTTATAATATATCGTAATTTGTAGTGTATCAATGAAAATACCTTCTCATATAACGTAATATGCAGTGTATCATTGAAAATACCTTATAATATATCGTTATTTGTAGTGTATCTTTGAAAATACCTTATAATATAACGTAATATGCAGTGTATCATTGAAAATACCTTATAATATATAGCAGTTTATCATTGAAAATACCTTTTAATAGAACGTTATATGCAGTGTATCATTGAAAATACCTTATAATATATCGTAATTTGTAGTGTATCATTGAAAATACATTATAGTATAACGTAGTATGCAGTGTATCAGTGAAAGTACCTTATAATATATAGTAGTTTATCATTGAAAATACCTTAGAATATATGGTAATTCTAGTCTATCAATGAAAATACCTTATAATATAACGTAATATGCAGTGTATCATTGAAAATACCTTATAATATAACGTAATATGCAGGGTATCATTGAGAATACCTTATAATATATCGTAATTTGTAGTGTATCAATGAAAATACCATCTCATATAACGTAATATGCAGTGTATCATTGAAAATACCTTATAATATATCGTAATTTGTAGTGTATCATTGAAAATACCTTATAATATCACGTAATATGCAGTGTATCATTGAAAATACCTTATAATATAACGTAATATGCAGTGTATCATTGAAAATACCTTATAATATAACGTAATATGCAGGGTATAATTGAAAATACCTTATAATACATCGTAATTTGTAGTGTATCATTGAAAATACATTAGAATATATGGTAATTCTAGTCTATCAATGAAAATACCTTATAATATAACGTAATATGCAGTGTATCATTGAAAATACCTTATAATATATCGTAATTTGTAGTGTATCATTGAAAATACCTTATAATATAACGTAATATGCAGTGTATCATTGAAAATACCTTATACTATAACGTAATATGCAGTGTATCATTGAAAATACCTTCCCATATAACGTAATATGCAGTGTATCATTGAAAATACCTTCCCATATAACGTAATATGCAGTGTATCATTGAAAATACCTTCCCATATAACGTAATATGCAGTGTATCATTGAAAATACCTTATAATATATCGTAATTTGTAGTGTATCAATGAAAATACCTTCTCATATAACGTAATATGCAGTGTATCATTGAAAATACCTTATAATATATCGTTATTTGTAGTGTATCTTTGAAAATACCTTATAATATAACGTAATATGCAGTGTATCATTGAAAATACCTTCCCATATAACGTAATATGCAGTGTATCATTGAAAATACCTTATAATATATCGTAATTTGTAGTGTATCAATGAAAATACCTTATGATATAACGTAATATGCAGTGTATCATTGAAAATACCTTATAATATAACGTAATATGCAGTGTATCATTGAAAATACCTTATAATATCACGTAATATGCAGTGTATCATTGAAAATACCTTATAATATAACGTAATATGCAGGGTATAATTGAAAATACCTTATAATACATCGTAATTTGTAGTGTATCATTGAAAATACATTAGAATATATGGTAATTCTAGTCTATCAATGAAAATACCTTATAATATAACGTAATATGCAGTGTATCATTGAACATACCTTATAATATATCGTAATTTGTAGTGTATCATTGAAAATACCTTATAGTATAACGTAATATGCAGTGTATCATTGAAAATACCTTATACTATAACGTAATATGCAGTGTATCATTGAAAATACCTTATACTATAACGTAATATGCAGTGTATCATTGAAAATACCTTCCCATATAACGTAATATGCAGTGTATCATTGAAAATACCTTATAATATAACGTAATATGCAGTGTATCATTGAAAATACCTTCCCATATAACGTAATATGCAGTGTATCATTGAAAATACCTTCCCATATAACGTAATATGCAGTGTATCATTGAAAATACCTTATAATATATCGTAATTTGTAGTGAATCAATGAAAATACCTTCTCATATAACGTAATATGCAGTGTATCATTGAAAATACCTTATAATATATCGTTATTTGTAGTGTATCTTTGAAAATACCTTATAATATAACGTAATATGCAGTGTATCATTGAAAATACCTTCCCATATAACGTAATATGCAGTGTATCATTGAAAATACCTTATAATATATCGTAATTTGTAGTGTATCAATGAAAATACCTTCTCATATAAGGTAATATGCAGTGTATCATTGAAAATACCTTATAATATATCGTTATTTGTAGTGTATCTTTGAAAATACCTTATAATATAACTTAATATGCAGTGTATCATTGAAAATACCTTATGATATAACGTAATATGCAGTGTATCATTGAAAATACCTTATAATATATCGTAATATGCAGGGTATCATTGAAAATACCTTATAATATAACGTAATATGCAGTCTACCATTGAAAATACATTATAAAATAATGTAATATGAAGTCTGTCATTGAAAATACCTTATAATAAAACGTAATATGCAGTGTGCCATTGAAAATACCTTATAATATCACGTAATATGCAGTGTATCATTGAAAATACCTTATAATATAACGTAATATGCAGTGTATCATTGAAAATACCTTATAATATAACGTAATATGCAGGGTATAATTGAAAATACCTTATGATACATCGTAATTTGTAGTGTATCATTGAAAATACCTTAGAATATATGGTAATGCTAGTCTATCAATGAAAATACCTTATAATATAACGTAATATGCAGTGTATCATTGAAAATACCTTATAATATATCGTGATTTGTAGTGTATCATTGAAAATACCTTATAATCTAACGTAATATGCAGTGTATCATTGAAAATACCTTATAATATAACGTAATATGCAGTGTATCATTGAAAATACCTTCCCATATAACGTAATATGCAGTGTATCATTGAAAATACCTTATAATATATCGTAATTTGTAGTGTATCAATGAAAATACCTTCTCATATAACGTAATATGCAGTGTATCATTGAAAATACCTTATAATATATCGTTATTTGTAGTGTATCTTTGAAAATACCTTATAATATAACGTAATATGCAGTGTATCATTGAAAATACCTTATAATATATAGTAGTTTATCATTGAAAATACCTTATAATATAACTTAATATGCAGTGTATCATTGAAAATACCTTATGATGTAACGTAATATGCAGTGTATCATTGAAAATACCTTATAATATAACGTAATATGCAGGGTATCATTGAAAATACCTTATAATATATCGTAATTTGTAGTGTATCAATGAAAATACCTTCTCATATAACGTAATATGCAGTGTATCATTGAAAATACCTTATAATATATCGTAATTTGTAGTGTATCATTGAAAATACCTTATAATATAACGTAATATGCAGTGTATCATTGAAAATACCTTATAATATAACGTAATATGCAGGGTATCATTGAAAATACCTTATAATATATCGTAATTTGTAGTGTATCATTGAAAATACCTTCCCATATAACGTAATATGCAGTGTATCATTGAAAATACCTTATAATATATGGAAATTCTAGTCTGTCAATGAAAATACCTTATAATATAACGTTACATGCAGTTTATCATTGAAAATACCTTATAATATAACGTAATATGCAGTGTATCATTGAAAATACCTTATAATATATCGTAATTTGTAGTGTATCATTGAAAATACATTATAGTATAACGTAATATGCAGTGTATCAGTGAAAGTACCTTATAATATATAGTAGTTTATCATTGAAAATACCTTAGAATATATGGTAATTCTAGTCTATCAATGAAAATACCTTATAATATAACGTAATATGCAGTGTATCATTGAAAATACCTTATAATATATAGCAGTTTATCATTGAAAATACCTTTTAATATAACGTAATATGCAGTGTATCATTGAAAATACCTTCCCATATAACGTAATATGCAGTGTATCATTGAAAATACCTTATAATATATCGTAATTTGTAGTGTATCAATGAAAATACCTTCTCATATAACGTAATATGCAGTGTATCATTGAAAATACCTTATAATATATCGTTATTTGTAGTGTATCTTTGAAAATACCTTATAATATAACGTAATATGCAGTGTATCATTGAAAATACCTTCCCATATGACGTAATATGCAGTGTATCATTGAAAATACCTTCCCATATAACGTAATATGCAGTGTATCATTGAAAATACCTTATAATATATCGTAATTTGTAGTGTATCAATGAAAATACCTTATGATATAACGTAATATGCAGTGTATCATTGAAAATACCTTATAATATAACGTAATATGCAGTGTACCATTGAAAATACCTTATAATATCACGTAATATGCAGTGTATCATTGAAAATACCTTATAATATAACGTAATATGCAGGGTATAATTGAAAATACCTTATAATACATCGTAATTTGTAGTGTATCATTGAAAATACATTAGAATATATGGTAATTCTAGTCTATCAATGAAAATACCTTATAATATAACGTAATATGCAGTGTATCATTGAACATACCTTATAATATATCGTAATTTGTAGTGTATCATTGAAAATACCTTATAATATAACGTAATATGCAGTGTATCATTGAAAATACCTTATACTATAACGTAATATGCAGTGTATCATTGAAAATACCTTATACTATAACGTAATATGCAGTGTATCATTGAAAATACCTTCCCATATAACGTAATATGCAGTGTAACATTGAAAATACCTTATAATATATGGTAATTCTAGTCTGTCAATGAAAATACCATATAATATAACGTAATATGCAGTGTACCATTGAAAATACCTTAGAATATATCGTAATTTGTAGTGTATCATTGAAAATACCTTATAATCTAACGTAATATGCAGTGTATCATTGAAAATACCTTATAATATAACGTAATATGCAGTGTATCATTGAAAATACCTTCCCATATAACGTAATATGCAGTGTATCATTGAAAATACCTTCCCATATAACGTAATATGCAGTGTATCATTGAAAATACCTTATAATATATCGTAATTTGTAGTGAATCAATGAAAATACCTTCTCATATAACGTAATATGCAGTGTATCATTGAAAATACCTTATAATATATCGTTATTTGTAGTGTATCTTTGAAAATACCTTATAATATAACGTAATATGCAGTGTATCATTGAAAATACCTTCCCATATAACGTAATATGCAGTGTATCATTGAAAATACCTTAGAATATATGGTAATGCTAGTCTATCAATGAAAATACCTTATAATATAACGTAATATGCAGTGTATCATTGAAAATACCTTATAATATATCGTGATTTGTAGTGTATCATTGAAAATACCTTATAATCTAACGTAATATGCAGTGTATCATTGAAAATACCTTATAATATAACGTAATATGCAGTGTATCATTGAAAATACCTTCCCATATAACGTAATATGCAGTGTATCATTGAAAATACCTTATAATATATCGTAATTTGTAGTGTATCAATGAAAATACCTTCTCATATAACGTAATATGCAGTGTATCATTGAAAATACCTTATAATATATCGTTATTTGTAGTGTATCTTTGAAAATACCTTATAATATAACGTAATATGCAGTGTATCATTGAAAATACCTTATAATATATAGTAGTTTATCATTGAAAATACCTTATAATATAACTTAATATGCAGTGTATCATTGAAAATACCTTATGATATAACGTAATATGCAGTGTATCATTGAAAATACCTTATAATATAACGTAATATGCAGGGTATCATTGAAAATACCTTATAATATATCGTAATTTGTAGTGTATCAATGAAAATACCTTCTCATATAACGTAATATGCAGTGTATCATTGAAAATACCTTATAATATATCGTAATTTGTAGTGTATCATTGAAAATACCTTATAATATAACGTAATATGCAGTGTATCATTGAAAATACCTTATAATATAACGTAATATGCAGGGTATCATTGAAAATACCTTATAATATATCGTAATTTGTAGTGTATCATTGAAAATACCTTCCCATATAACGTAATATGCAGTGTATCATTGAAAATACCTTATAATATATCGTAATTTGTAGTGTATCATTGAAAATACCTTATAATATAACGTTACATGCAGTTTATCATTGAAAATACCTTATAATATAACGTAATATGCAGTGTATCATTGAAAATACCTTATAATATATCGTAATTTGTAGTGTATCATTGAAAATACATTATAGTATAACGTAATATGCAGTGTATCAGTGAAAGTACCTTATAATATATAGTAGTTTATCATTGAAAATACCTTAGAATATATGGTAATTCTAGTCTATCAATGAAAATACCTTATAATATAACGTAATATGCAGTGTATCATTGAAAATACCTTATAATATATAGCAGTTTATCATTGAAAATACCTTTTAATATAACGTAATATGCAGTGTATCATTGAAAATACCTTCCCATATAACGTAATATGCAGTGTATCATTGAAAATACCTTATAATATATCGTAATTTGTAGTGTATCAATGAAAATACCTTCTCATATAACGTAATATGCAGTGTATCATTGAAAATACCTTATAATATATCGTTATTTGTAGTGTATCTTTAAAAATACCTTATAATATAACGTAATATGCAGTGTATCATTGAAAATACCTTATAATATAACTTAATATGCAGTGTACCATTGAAAATACCTTATAGTATAACGTAATATGCAGTGCATCATTGAAAATACCTTATAATATAACGTAATATGCAGTGTATCGTTGAAAATACCTTATAATATATCGCAATTTGTAGTGTATCAATGAAAATACCTTCTCATATAACGTAATATGCAGTGTATCATTGAAAATACCTTATAATATAACGTAATATGCAGTGTATCATTGAAAATACCTTCCCATATAACGTAATATGCAGTGTATCATTGAAAATACCTTATAATATATCGTAATTTGTAGTGTATCAATGAAAATTCCTTATAATGTAATGTAATATGCAGTGTATCACTGAAAATACCTTATAATATATCGTAATTTGTAGTGTATCATTGAAAATACCTTATAGTATAACGTAATATGCAGTGCATCATTGAAAATACCTTATAGTATAACGTAATATGCAGTGCATCATTGAAAATACCTTATAATATAACGTAATATACTGTGTATCTTTGAAATTACCTTATAATATAACGTAATATGCAGTGTATCATTGAAAATACCTTATAATATATAGTAGTTTATCATTGAAAATACCTTATAATATAACTTAATATGCAGTGTATCATTGAAAATACCTTATGATATAACGTAATATGCAGTGTATCATTGAAAATACCTTATAATATAACGTAATATGCAGGGTATCATTGAAAATACCTTATAATATATCGTAATATGCAGTGTACCATTGAAAATACCTTATAATATAACGTAATATGCAGTGTATCATTGAAAATACCTTATGATATAACGTAATATGCAGGGTATCATTGAAAATACCTTATAATATATCGTAATTTGTAGTGTATCATTGAAAATAACTTACAATATATGGTAATTCTAGTCTATCATTGAAAATACCTTATAATATAACGTAAATTGTAGTGTATCATTGAAAATAACTTAGAATATATGGTAATTCTAGTCTATCATTGAAAATACCTTATAATATAACGTAATATGCAGGGTATCATTGAAAATACCTTATAATATATCGTAATATGCAGTGTACCATTGAAAATACCTTATAATATAACGTAATATGCAGTGTATCATTGAAAATACCTTATAATATATCGTAATATGCAGTGTATCATTGAAAATACCTTATAATATATCGTAATATGCAGTCTACCATTGAAAATACATTATAAAATAATGTAATATGTAGTCTGTCATTGAAAATACCTTATAATATAACGCAATATGCAGTGTATCATTGAAAATACCTTATAATATATCGCAATTTGTAGTGTATCAATGAAAATACCTTCTCATATAACGTAATATGCAGTGTATCATTGAAAATACCTTATAATATAACGTAATATGCAGTGTATCATTGAAAATACCTTCCCATATAACGTAATATGCAGTGTATCATTGAAAATACCTTATAATATATCGTAATTTGTAGTGTATCAATGAAAATACCTTCTCATATAACGTAATATGCAGTGTATCATTGAAAATACCTTATAATATATCGTTATTTGTAGTGTATCTTTGAAAATACCTTATAATATAACGTAATTTGTAGTGTATCATTGAAAATACCTTAGAATATATGGTAATTCTAGTCTATCAATGAAAATACCTTATAATGTAACGTAATATGCAGTGTATCATGGAAAATACCTTATAATATATCGTAATTTGTAGTGTATCATTGAAAATACCTTATAGTATAACGTAATATGCAGTGCATCATTGAAAAAACCTTATAATATAACGTAATATACTGTGTATCTTTGAAATTACCTTATAATATAACGTAATATGCAGGGTATCATTGAAAATACCTTATAATATATCGTAATTTGTAGTGTATCTTTGAAAATACCTTATAATATAACGTTACATGCAGTGTATCATTGAAAATACCTTATAATATAACGTAATATGCAGGGTATCATTGAAAATACCTTATAATATATCGTTATTGGTAGTGTATCTTTGAAAATACCTTATAATATAACGTAATATGCAGTGTATCATTGAAAATACCTTATAATATATAGTAGTTTATCATTGAAAATACCTTATAATATAACTTAATATGCAGTGTATCATTGAAAATACCTTATGATATAACGAAATATGCAGTGTATCATTGAAAATACCTTATAATATAACGTAATATGCAGTGTATCATTGAAAATACCTTATAATATATCGTAATTTGTAGTCTACCATTGAAAATACATTATAAAATAATGTAATATGTAGTCTGTCATTGAAAATACCTTATAATATATCGTAATATGCAGTGTATCATTGAAAATACCTTATAATATATCGTAATATGCAGTCTACCATTGAAAATACATTATAAAATAATGTAATATGTAGTCTGTCATTGAAAATACCTTATAATATATCGTAACATGCAGTTTATCATTGAAAATACCTTATAATATAACGTAATATGCAGTGTATCATTGAAAATACCTTAGAATATATGGTAATTCTAGTCTATCAATGAAAATACCTTATAATATAACGTAATATGCAGTGTATCATTGAAAATACCTTATAATATATAGTAGTTTATCATTGAAAATACCTTATAATATAACGCAATATGCAGTGTATCATTGAAAATACCTTATAATATAACGTAATATGCAGTGCATCATTGAAAATACCTTATGATATAACGTAATATGCAGGGTATCATTGAAAATACCTTATAATATAACGTAATATGCAGGGTATCATTGAAAATACCTTATAATATATCGTAATTTGTAGTGTATCATTGAAAATACCTTATAATATAACATAATATGCAGTGTATCATTGAAAATACCTTATAATATATCGTAATTTGTTCTGTATCATTGAAAATACCTTAGAATATATGGTAATTCTAGTCTATCAATGAAAATACCTTATAATATAACGTAATATGCAGTGTATCATTGAAAATACCTTATAATATATTGCAGTTTATCATTGAAAATACCTTTTAATAGAACGTAATATGCAGTGTATCATTGAAAATACCTTATAATATATCGTAATTTGTAGTGTATCATTGAAAATACATTATAGTATAACGTAGTATGCAGTGTATCAGTGAAAGTACCTTATAATATATAGTAGTTTATCATTGAAAATACCTTAGAATATATGGTAATTCTAGTCTATCAATGAAAATACCTTATAATATAACGTAATATGCAGTGTATCATTGAAAATACCTTATAATATATAGCAGTTTATCATTGAAAATACCTTTTAATATAACGTAATATGCAGTGTATCATTGAAAATACCTTCCCATATAACGTAATATGCAGTGTATCATTGAAAATACCTTATAATATATCGTAATTTGTAGTGTATCAATGAAAATACCTTATAATATATAGTAGTTTATCATTGAAAATACCTTATAATATATCGTTATTTGTAGTGTATCTTTAAAAATACCTTATAATATAACGTAATATGCAGTGTATCATTGAAAATACCTTATAATATAACTTAATATGCAGTGTATCATTGAAAATACCTTATAGTATAACGTAATATGCAGTGCATCATTGAAAATACCTTATAATATAACGAAATATGCAGTGTATCGTTGAAAATACCTTATAATATATCGCAATTTGTAGTGTATCAATGAAAATACCTTCTCATATTACGTAATATGCAGTGTATCATTGAAAATACCTTATAATATAACGTAATATGCAGTGTATCATTGAAAATACCTTCCCATATAACGTAATATGCAGTGTATCATTGAAAATACCTTATAATATATCGTAATATGCAGTCTACCATTGAAAATACATTATAAAATAATGTAATATGTAGTCTGTCATTGAAAATACCTTATAATATATCGTAACATGCAGTTTATCATTGAAAATACCTTATAATATAACGTAATATGCAGTGTATCATTGAAAATACCTTAGAATATATGGTAATTCTAGTCTATCAATGAAAATACCTTATAATATAACGTAATATGCAGTGTATCATTGAAAATACCTTATAATATATAGTAGTTTATCATTGAAAATACCTTATAATATAACGCAATATGCAGTGTATCATTGAAAATACCTTATAATATAACGTAATATGCAGTGTATCATTGAAAATACCTTATAATATATAGTAGTTTATCATTGAAAATACCTTATAATATAACGTAATATGCTGTGTATCATTGAAAATACCTTATAATATATCGTAATTTGTATTGTATCATTGAAAATACCTTATAGTATAACGTAATATGCAGTGCATCATTGAAAATACCTTATGATATAACGTAATATGCAGGGTATCATTGAAAATACCTTATAATATAACGTAATATGCAGGGTATCATTGAAAATACCTTATAATATATCGTAATTTGTAGTGTATCATTGAAAATACCTTATAATATAACATAATATGCAGTGTATCATTGAAAATACCTTATAATATATCGTAATTTGTTCTGTATCATTGAAAATACCTTAGAATATATGGTAATTCTAGTCTATCAATGAAAATACCTTATAATATAACGTAATATGCAGTGTATCATTGAAAATACCTTATAATATATAGCAGTTTATCATTGAAAATACCTTCCCATATAACGTAATATGCAGTGTATCATTGAAAATACCTTATAATATATCGTAACATGCAGTTTATCATTGAAAATACCTTATAATATAACGTAATATGCAGTGTATCATTGAAAATACCTTAGAATATATGGTAATTCTAGTCTATCAATGAAAATACCTTATAATATAACGTAATATGCAGTGTATCATTGAAAATACCTTATAATATATAGTAGTTTATCATTGAAAATACCTTATAATATAACGCAATATGCAGTGTATCATTGAAAATACCTTATAATATAACGTAATATGCAGTGTATCATTGAAAATACCTTATAATATATAGTAGTTTATCATTGAAAATACCTTATAATATAACGTAATATGCTGTGTATCATTGAAAATACCTTATAATATATCGTAATTTGTATTGTATCATTGAAAATACCTTATAGTATAACGTAATATGCAGTGCATCATTGAAAATACCTTATGATATAACGTAATATGCAGGGTATCATTGAAAATACCTTATAATATAACGTAATATGCAGGGTATCATTGAAAATACCTTATAATATATCGTAATTTGTAGTGTATCATTGAAAATACCTTATAATATAACATAATATGCAGTGTATCATTGAAAATACCTTATAATATATCGTAATTTGTTCTGTATCATTGAAAATACCTTAGAATATATGGTAATTCTAGTCTATCAATGAAAATACCTTATAATATAACGTAATATGCAGTGTATCATTGAAAATACCTTATAATATATAGCAGTTTATCATTGAAAATACCTTTTAATAGAACGTAATATGCAGTGTATCATTGAAAATACCTTATAATATATCGTAATTTGTAGTGTATCATTGAAAATACATTATAGTATAACGTAGTATGCAGTGTATCAGTGAAAGTACCTTATAATATATAGTAGTTTATCATTGAAAATACCTTAGAATATATGGTAATTCTAGTCTATCAATGAAAATACCTTATAATATAACGTAATATGCAGTGTATCATTGAAAATACCTTATAATATATAGCAGTTTATCATTGAAAATACCTTTTAATATAACGTAATATGCAGTGTATCATTGAAAATACCTTCCCATATAACGTAATATGCAGTGTATCATTGAAAATACCTTATAATATATCGTAATTTGTAGTGTATCAATGAAAATACCTTCTCATATAACGTAATATGCAGTGTATCATTGAAAATACCTTATAATATATCGTTATTTGTAGTGTATCTTTGAAAATACCTTATAATATAACGTAATATGCAGTGTATCATTGAAAATACCTTATAATATAACTTAATATGCAGTGTATCATTGAAAATACCTTATAGTATAACGTAATATGCAGTGCATCATTGAAAATACCTTATAATATAACGAAATATGCAGTGTATCGTTGAAAATACCTTATAATATATCGCAATTTGTAGTGTATCAATGAAAATACCTTCTCATATTACGTTATATGCAGTGTATCATTGAAAATACCTTATAATATAACGTAATATGCAGTGTATCATTGAAAATACCTTCCCATATAACGTAATATGCAGTGTATCATTGAAAATACCTTATAATATATCGTAATTTGTAGTGTATCAATGAAAATACCTTCTCATATAACGTAATATGCAGTGTATCATTGAAAATACCTTATAATATATCGTTATTTGTAGTGTATCTTTGAAAATACCTTATAATATAACGTAATTTGTAGTGTATCATTGAAAATACCTTAGAATATATGGTAATTCTAGTCTATCAATGAAATTACCTTATAATATAACGTAATATGCAGTGTATCATGGAAAATACCTTATAATATATCGTAATTTGTAGTGTATCATTGAAAATACCTTATAGTATAACGTAATATGCAGTGCATCATTGAAAAAACCTTATAATATAACGTAATATGCAGTGTATCATTGAAAATACCTTATAATATATCGTAATTTGTAGTGTATCAATGAAAATTCCTTATAATGTAATGTAATATGCAGTGTATCACTGAAAATACCTTATAATATATCGTAATTTGTAGTGTATCATTGAAAATACATTATAGTATAACGTAATATGCAGTGCATCATTGAAAATACCTTATAATATAACGTAATATACTGTGTATCTTTGAAATTACCTTATAATATAACGTAATATGCAGTGCATCATTGAAAATACCTTATAATATAACGTAATATGCAGTGTATCGTTGAAAATACCTTATAATATATCGCAATTTGTAGTGTATCAATGAAAATACCTTCTCATATAACGTAATATGCAGTGTATCATTGAAAATACCTTATAATATAACGTAATATGCAGTGTATCATTGAAAATACCTTCCCATATAACGTAATATGCAGTGTATCATTGAAAATACCTTATAATATATCGTAATTTGTAGTGTATCAATGAAAATACCTTCTCATATATCGTAATATGCAGTGTATCATTGAAAATTGCTTATAATATATCGTTATTTGTAGTGTATCTTTGAAAATACCTTATAATATAACGTAATTTGTAGTGTATCATTGAAAATACCTTAGAATATATGGTAATTCTAGTCTATCAATGAAAATACCTTATAATATAACGTAATATGCAGTGTATCATGGAAAATACCTTATAATATATCGTAATTTGTAGTGTATCATTGAAAATACCTTATAGTATAACGTAATATGCAGTGCATCATTGAAAAAACCTTATAATATAACGTAATATGCAGTGTATCATTGAAAATACCTTATAATATATCGTAATTTGTAGTGTATCAATGAAAATTCCTTATAATGTAATGTAATATGCAGTGTATCACTGAAAATACCTTAGAATATATGGTAATTCTAGTCTATCAATGAAAATACCTTATAATATAACGTAATATGCAGTGTATCATTGAAAATACCTTATAATATATAGTAGTTTATCATTGAAAATACCTTATAATATAACGCAATATGCAGTGTATCATTGAAAATACCTTCTCATATAACGTAATATGCAGTGTATCATTGAAAATACCTTATAATATATCGTTATTTGTAGTGTATCTTTGAAAATACCTTATAATATAACGTAATTTGTAGTGTATCATTGAAAATAATTTAGAATATATGGTAATTCTAGTCTATCAATGAAAATACCTTATAATATAACGTAATATGCAGTGTATCATGGAAAATACCTTATAATATATCGTAATTTGTAGTGTATCATTGAAAATACCTTATAGTATAACGTAATATGCAGTGTACCATTGAAAATACCTTATAATATAACGTAATATGCAGTGTATCATTGAAAATACCTTATAATATATCGTAATATGCAGTGTATCATTGAAAATACCTTATAATATAACTTAATATGCAGTGTATCATTGAAAATACCTTATAGTATAACGTAATATGCAGTGCATCATTGAAAATACCTTATAATATAACGTAATATGCAGTGTATCGTTGAAAATACCTTATAATATATCGCAATTTGTAGTGTATCAATGAAAATACCTTCTCATATAACGTAATATGCAGTGTATCATTGAAAATACCTTATAATATAACGTAATATGCAGTGTATCATTGAAAATACCTTCCCATATAACGTAATATGCAGTGTATCATTGAAAATACCTTATAATATATCGTAATTTGTAGTGTATCAATGAAAATACCTTCTCATATAACGTAATATGCAGTGTATCATTGAAAATACCTTATAATATATCGTTATTTGTTGTGTATCTTTGAAAATACCTTATATTATAAGGTAATTTGTAGTGTATCATTGAAAATACCTTAGAATATATGGTAATTCTAGTCTATCAATGAAAATACCTTATAATATAACGTAATATGCAGTGTATCATTGAAAATACCTTATAATATATCGTAATTTGTAGTGTATCATTGAAAATACCTTATAGTATAACGTAATATGCAGTGCATCATTGAAAAAACCTTATAATATAACGTAATATGCAGTGTATCATTGAAAATACCTTATAATATATCGTAATTTGTAGTGTATCAATGAAAATTCCTTATAATGTAATGTAATATGCAGTGTATCACTGAAAATACCTTAGAATATATGGTAATTCTAGTCTATCAATGAAAATACCTTATAATATAACGTAATATGCAGTGTATCATTGAAAATACCTTATAATATATAGTAGTTTATCATTGAAAATACCTTATAATATAACGCAATATGCAGTGTATCATTGAAAATACCTTATAGTATAACGTAATATGCAGTGTATCATTGAAAATACCTTATAATATAACGTTACATGCAGTGTATCATTGAAAATACCTTATAATATAACGTAATATGCAGGGTATCATTGAAAATACCTTATAATATATCGTAATTTGTAGTGTATCTTTGAAAATACCTTATAATATAACGTAATATGCAGTGTATCGTAGAAAATACCTTATAATATATAGCAGTTTATCATTGAAAATACCTTATAATATAACGTAATATGCAGTGTATCATTGAAAATACCTTATAATATAACGTAATTTGTAGTGTATCATTGAAAATACCTTAGAATATATGGTAATTCTAGTCTATCAATGAAAATACCTTATAATATAACGTAATATGCAGTGTATCATTGAAAATACCTTATAATATATCGTAATTTGTAGTGTATCATTGAAAATACCTTATAGTATAACGTAATATGCAGTGCATCATTGAAAAAACCTTATAATATAACGTAATATGCAGTGTATCATTGAAAATACCTTATAATATATCGTAATTTGTAGTGTATCAATGAAAATTCCTTATAATGTAATGTAATATGCAGTGTATCACTGAAAATACCTTAGAATATATGGTAATTCTAGTCTATCAATGAAAATACCTTATAATATAACGTAATATGCAGTGTATCATTGAAAATACCTTATAATATATAGTAGTTTATCATTGAAAATACCTTATAATATAACGCAATATGCAGTGTATCATTGAAAATACCTTCTCATATAACGTAATATGCAGTGTATCATGGAAAATACCTTATAATATATCGTAATTTGTAGTGTATCATTGAAAATACCTTATAGTATAACGTAATATGCAGTGTACCATTGAAAATACCTTATAATATAACGTAATATGCAGTGTATCATTGAAAATACCTTATAATATATCGTAATATGCAGTGTATCATTGAAAATACCTTATAATATAACTTAATATGCAGTGTATCATTGAAAATACCTTATAGTATAACGTAATATGCAGTGCATCATTGAAAATACCTTATAATATAACGTAATATGCAGTGTATCGTTGAAAATACCTTATAATATATCGCAATTTGTAGTGTATCAATGAAAATACCTTCTCATATAACGTAATATGCAGTGTATCATTGAAAATACCTTATAATATAACGTAATATGCAGTGTATCATTGAAAATACCTTCCCATATAACGTAATATGCAGTGTATCATTGAAAATACCTTATAATATATCGTAATTTGTAGTGTATCAATGAAAATACCTTCTCATATAACGTAATATGCAGTGTATCATTGAAAATACCTTATAATATATCGTTATTTGTAGTGTATCTTTGAAAATACCTTATAATATAACGTAATTTGTAGTGTATCATTGAAAATACCTTAGAATATATGGTAATTCTAGTCTATCAATGAAAATACCTTATAATATAACGTAATATGCAGTGTATCATGGAAAATACCTTATAATATATCGTAATTTGTAGTGTATCATTGAAAATACCTTATAGTATAACGTAATATGCAGTGCATCATTGAAAAAACCTTATAATATAACGTAATATGCAGTGTATCATTGAAAATACCTTATAATATATCGTAATTTGTAGTGTATCAATGAAAATACCTTATAATGTAATGTAATATGCAGTGTATCACTGAAAATACCTTAGAATATATGGTAATTCTAGTCTATCAATGAAAATACCTTATAATATAACGTAATATGCAGTGTATCATTGAAAATACCTTATAATATATAGTAGTTTATCATTGAAAATACCTTATAATATAACGTAATATGCAGTGTATCATTGAAAATACCTTATAATATAACGTAATATGCAGTGTATCATTGAAAATACCTTATAATATAACGTTACATGCAGTGTATCATTGAAAATACCTTATAATATAACGTAATATGCAGGGTATCATTGAAAATACCTTATAATATATCGTAATTTGTAGTGTATCTTTGAAAATACCTTAGAATATATGGTAATTCTAGTCTATCAATGAAAATACCTTATAATATAACGTAATATGCAGTGTATCATGGAAAATACCTTATAATATATCGTAATTTGTAGTGTATCATTGAAAATACCTTATAGTATAACGTAATATGCAGTGCATCATTGAAAAAACCTTATAATATAACGTAATATGCAGTGTATCATTGAAAATACCTTATAATATATCGTAATTTGTAGTGTATCAATGAAAATACCTTATAATGTAATGTAATATGCAGTGTATCACTGAAAATACCTTAGAATATATGGTAATTCTAGTCTATCATTGAAAATACCTTATAATATAACGTAATATGCAGTGTATCATTGAAAATACCTTATAATATATAGTAGTTTATCATTGAAAATACCTTATAATATAACGTAATATGCAGTGTATCATTGAAAATACCTTATAATATAACGTAATATGCAGTGTATCATTGAAAATACCTTATAATATAACGTTACATGCAGTGTATCATTGAAAATACCTTATAATATAACGTAATATGCAGGGTATCATTGAAAATACCTTATAATATATCGTAATTTGTAGTGTATCTTTGAAAATACCTTATAATATAACGTAATATGCAGTGTATCGTAGAAAATACCTTATAATATATAGCAGTTTATCATTGAAAATACCTTATAATATACCTTAATATGCAGTGTATCATTGAAAATACCTTATAATATATCGTTATTTGTAGTGTATCTTTGAAAATACCTTATAATATAACGTAATATGCAGTGTATCATTGAAAATACCTTATAATATATAGTAGTTTATCATTGAAAATACCTTATAATATAACTTAATATGCAGTGTATCATTGAAAATACCTTATGATATAACGTAATATGCAGTGTATCATTGAAAATACCTTATAATATAACGTAATATGCAGGGTATCATTGAAAATACCTTATAATATATCGTAATATGCAGTGTACCATTGAAAATACCTTATAATATAACGTAATATGCAGTGTATCATTGAAAATACCTTATAATATATCGTAATATGCAGTGTATCATTGAAAATACCTTATAATATATCGTAATATGCAGTCTACCATTGAAAATACATTATAAAATAATGTAATATGTAGTCTGTCATTGAAAATACCTTATAATATATCGTAACATGCAGTTTATCATTGAAAATACCTTATAATATAACGTAATATGTAGTGTATCATTGAAAATACCTTAGAATATATGGTAATTCTAGTCTATCAATGAAAATACCTTATAATATAACGTAATATGCAGTGTATCATTGAAAATACCTTATAATATATAGTAGTTTATCATTGAAAATACCTTATAATATAACGCAATATGCAGTGTATCATTGAAAATACCTTATAATATAACGTAATATGCAGTGTATCATTGAAAATACCTTATAATGTAACGTAATATGCAGGGTATCATTGAAAATACCTTATAATATATCGTAGTTTGTAGTGTACCATTGAAAATACCTTATAATATAACGTAATATGCAGTGTATCATTGAAAATACCTTATAATATATCGTAATATGCAGTGTATCATTGAAAATACCTTATAATATAACTTAATATGCAGTGTATCATTGAAAATACCTTATAGTATAACGTAATATGCAGTGCATCATTGAAAATACCTTATAATATAACGTAATATGCAGTGTATCGTTGAAAATACCTTATAATATATCGTAATTTGTAGTGTATCAATGAAAATACCTTCTCATATATCGTAATATGCAGTGTATCATTGAAAATACCTTATAATATATCGTTATTTGTAGTGTATCTTTGAAAATACCTTATAATATAACGTAATTTGTAGTGTATCATTGAAAATACCTTAGAATATATGGTAATTCTAGTCTATCAATGAAAATACCTTATAATATAACGTAATATGCAGTGTATCATGGAAAATACCTTATAATATATCGTAATTTGTAGTGTATCATTGAAAATACCTTATAGTATAACGTAATATGCAGTGCATCATTGAAAAAACCTTATAATATAACGTAATATGCAGTGTATCATTGAAAATACCTTATAATATATCGTAATTTGTAGTGTATCAATGAAAATTCCTTATAATGTAATGTAATATGCAGTGTATCACTGAAAATACCTTAGAATATATGGTAATTCTAGTCTATCAATGAAAATACCTTATAATATAACGTAATATGCAGTGTATCATTGAAAATACCTTATAGTATAACGTAATATGCAGTGTACCATTGAAAATACCTTATAATATAACGTAATATGCAGTGTATCATTGAAAATACCTTATAATATATCGTAATATGCAGTGTATCATTGAAAATACCTTATAATATAACTTAATATGCAGTGTATCATTGAAAATACCTTATAGTATAACGTAATATGCAGTGCATCATTGAAAATACCTTATAATATAACGTAATATGCAGTGTATCGTTGAAAATACCTTATAATATATCGCAATTTGTAGTGTATCAATGAAAATACCTTCTCATATAACGTAATATGCAGTGTATCATTGAAAATACCTTATAATATAACGTAATATGCAGTGTATCATTGAAAATACCTTCCCATATAACGTAATATGCAGTGTATCATTGAAAATACCTTATAATATATCGTAATTTGTAGTGTATCAATGAAAATACCTTCTCATATAACGTAATATGCAGTGTATCATTGCAAATACCTTATAATATATCGTTATTTGTAGTGTATCTTTGAAAATACCTTATAATATAACGTAATTTGTAGTGTATCATTGAAAATACCTTAGAATATATGGTAATTCTAGTCTATCAATGAAAATACCTTATAATATAACGTAATATGCAGTGTATCATGGAAAATACCTTATAATATATCGTAATTTGTAGTGTATCATTGAAAATACCTTATAGTATAACGTAATATGCAGTGCATCATTGAAAAAACCTTATAATATAACGTAATATGCAGTGTATCATTGAAAATACCTTATAATATATCGTAATTTGTAGTGTATCAATGAAAATTCCTTATAATGTAATGTAATATGCAGTGTATCACTGAAAATACCTTAGAATATATGGTAATTCTAGTCTATCAATGAAAATACCTTATAATATAACGTAATATGCAGTGTATCATTGAAAATACCTTATAATATATAGTAGTTTATCATTGAAAATACCTTATAATATAACGTAATATGCAGTGTATCATTGAAAATACCTTATAATATAACGTAATATGCAGTGTATCATTGAAAATACCTTATAATATAACGTTACATGCAGTGTATCATTGAAAATACCTTATAATATAACGTAATATGCAGGGTATCATTGAAAATACCTTATAATATATCGTAATTTGTAGTGTATCTTTGAAAATACCTTATAATATAACGTAATATGCAGTGTATCGTAGAAAATACCTTATAATATATAGCAGTTTATCATTGAAAATACCTTATAATATAACGTAATATGCAGTGTATCATTGAAAATACCTTATAATATAACGTAATTTGTAGTGTATCATTGAAAATACCTTAGAATATATGGTAATTCTAGTCTATCAATGAAAATACCTTATAATATAACGTAATATGCAGTGTATCATGGAAAATACCTTATAATATATCGTAATTTGTAGTGTATCATTGAAAATACCTTATAGTATAACGTAATATGCAGTGCATCATTGAAAAAACCTTATAATATAACGTAATATGCAGTGTATCATTGAAAATACCTTATAATATATCGTAATTTGTAGTGTATCAATGAAAATTCCTTATAATGTAATGTAATATGCAGTGTATCACTGAAAATACCTTAGAATATATGGTAATTCTAGTCTATCAATGAAAATACCTTATAATATAACGTAATATGCAGTGTATCATTGAAAATACCTTATAATATATCGTAATATGCAGTGTATCATTGAAAATACCTTATAATATAACTTAATATGCAGTGTATCATTGAAAATACCTTATAGTATAACGTAATATGCAGTGCATCATTGAAAATACCTTATAATATAACGTAATATGCAGTGTATCGTTGAAAATACCTTATAATATATCGCAATTTGTAGTGTATCAATGAAAATACCTTCTCATATAACGTAATATGCAGTGTATCATTGAAAATACCTTATAATATAACGTAATATGCAGTGTATCATTGAAAATACCTTCCCATATAACGTAATATGCAGTGTATCATTGAAAATACCTTATAATATATCGTAATTTGTAGTGTATCAATGAAAATACCTTCTCATATAACGTAATATGCAGTGTATCATTGAAAATACCTTATAATATATCGTTATTTGTAGTGTATCATTGAAAATACCTTATAATATAACGTAATTTGTAGTGTATCATTGAAAATACCTTAGAATATATGGTAATTCTAGTCTATCAATGAAAATACCTTATAATATAACGTAATATGCAGTGTATCATGGAAAATACCTTATAATATATCGTAATTTGTAGTGTATCATTGAAAATACCTTATAGTATAACGTAATATGCAGTGCATCATTGAAAAAACCTTATAATATAACGTAATATGCAGTGTATCATTGAAAATACCTTATAATATATCGTAATTTGTAGTGTATCAATGAAAATACCTTATAATGTAATGTAATATGCAGTGTATCACTGAAAATACCTTAGAATATATGGTAATTCTAGTCTATCAATGAAAATACCTTATAATATAACGTAATATGCAGTGTATCATTGAAAATACCTTATAATATATAGTAGTTTATCATTGAAAATACCTTATAATATAACGTAATATGCAGTGTATCATTGAAAATACCTTATAATATAACGTAATATGCAGTGTATCATTGAAAATACCTTATAATATAACGTTACATGCAGTGTATCATTGAAAATACCTTATAATATAACGTAATATGCAGGGTATCATTGAAAATACCTTATAATATATCGTAATTTGTAGTGTATCTTTGAAAATACCTTATAATATAACGTAATATGCAGTGTATCGTAGAAAATACCTTATAATATATAGCAGTTTATCATTGAAAATACCTTATAATATACCTTAATATGCAGTGTATCATTGAAAATACCTTATAATATATCGTTATTTGTAGTGTATCTTTGAAAATACCTTATAATATAACGTAATATGCAGTGTATCATTGAAAATACCTTATAATATATAGTAGTTTATCATTGAAAATACCTTATAATATAACTTAATATGCAGTGTATCATTGAAAATACCTTATGATATAACGTAATATGCAGTGTATCATTGAAAATACCTTATAATATAACGTAATATGCAGGGTATCATTGAAAATACCTTATAATATATCGTAATATGCAGTGTACCATTGAAAATACCTTATAATATAACGTAATATGCAGTGTATCATTGAAAATACCTTATAATATATCGTAATATGCAGTGTATCATTGAAAATACCTTATAATATATCGTAATATGCAGTCTACCATTGAAAATACATTATAAAATAATGTAATATGTAGTCTGTCATTGAAAATACCTTATAATATATCGTAACATGCAGTTTATCATTGAAAATACCTTATAATATAACGTAATATGCAGTGTATCATTGAAAATACCTTAGAATATATGGTAATTCTAGTCTTTCAATGAAAATACCTTATAATATAACGTAATATGCAGTGTATCATTGAAAATACCTTATAATATATAGTAGTTTATCATTGAAAATACCTTATAATATAACGCAATATGCAGTGTATCATTGAAAATACCTTATAATATAACGTAATATGCAGTGTATCATTGAAAATACCTTATAATATATAGTAGTTTATCATTGAAAATACCTTATAATATAACGTAATATGCTGTGTATCATTGAAAATACCTTATAATATATCGTAATTTGTATTGTATCATTGAAAATACCTTATAATATATAGTAGTTTATCATTGAAAATACCTTATAATATAACTTAATATGCAGTGTATCATTGAAAATACCTTATGATATAACGTAATATGCAGTGTATCATTGAAAATACCTTATAATATAACGTAATATGCAGGGTATCATTGAAAATACCTTATAATATATCGTAATATGCAGTGTACCATTGAAAATACCTTATAATATAACGTAATATGCAGTGTATCATTGAAAATACCTTATAATATATCGTAATATGCAGTGTATCATTGAAAATACCTTATAATATATCGTAATATGCAGTCTACCATTGAAAATACATTATAAAATAATGTAATATGTAGTCTGTCATTGAAAATACCTTATAATATATCGTAACATGCAGTTTATCATTGAAAATACCTTATAATATAACGTAATATGCAGTGTATCATTGAAAATACCTTAGAATATATGGTAATTCTAGTCTTTCAATGAAAATACCTTATAATATAACGTAATATGCAGTGTATCATTGAAAATACCTTATAATATATAGTAGTTTATCATTGAAAATACCTTATAATATAACGCAATATGCAGTGTATCATTGAAAATACCTTATAATATAACGTAATATGCAGTGTATCATTGAAAATACCTTATAATATATAGTAGTTTATCATTGAAAATACCTTATAATATAACGTAATATGCTGTGTATCATTGAAAATACCTTATAATATATCGTAATTTGTATTGTATCATTGAAAATACCTTATAGTATAACGTAATATGCAGTGCATCATTGAAAATACCTTATGATATAACGTAATATGCAGGGTATCATTGAAAATAACTCATAATATATCGTAATTTGTAGTGTATCAATGAAAATACCTTCTCATATAACGTAATATGCAGTGTATCATTGAAAATACCTTATAATGTAACGTAATATGCAGGGTATCATTGAAAATACCTTATAATATATCGTAGTTTGTAGTGTACCATTGAAAATACCTTAGAATATATGGTAATGCTAGTCTATTAATGAAAATACCTTATAATATAACGTAATATGCAGTGTATCATTGAAAATACCTTATGATATAACGTAATATGCAGGGTATCATTGAAAATACCTTATAATATATCGTAATTTGTAGTGTATCATTGAAAATAACTTACAATATATGGTAATTCTAGTCTATCATTGAAAATACCTTATAATATAACGTAATTTGTAGTGTATCATTGAAAATAACTTAGAATATATGGTAATTCTAGTCTGTCATTGAAAATACCTTATAATATAACGTAATATGCAGTGTATCATTGAAAATACCTTATAATATATCGTAATATGCAGTGTATCATTGAAAATACCTTATAATGTTATGTAATATGCAGTCTACCATTGAAAATACATTATAAAATAATGTAATATGCAGTCTGTCATTGAAAATACCTTATAAAATAACGTAATATGCAGTTATACCATTGAAAATACTTATAATATAACGTAATATGCAGTGTATCATTGAAAATACCTTATAATATAACGTAATATGCAGTGTATCATTGAAAATACCTTAGAATATATGGTAATTCTAGTCTATCAATGAAAATACCTTATAATATATCGTAATTTGTATTGTATCATTGAAAATACCTTATAGTATAACGTAATATGCAGTGCATCATTGAAAATACCTTATAATATATAGTAGTTTATCATTGAAAATACCTTATAGTATAACGTAATATGCAGTGTATCATTGAAAATACCTTATAATATAACGTAATATGCAGTGTATCATTGAAAATACCTTATAATATATTGCAGTTTATCATTGAAAATACCTTATAATATAACTTAATATGCAGTGTATCATTGAAAATACCTTATGATATAACGTAATATGCAGTGTATCATTGAAAATACCTTATAATATAACGTAATATGCAGGGTATCATTGAAAATACCTTATAATATATCGTAATATGCAGTCTACCATTGAAAATACCTTATAATATAACGTAATATGCAGTGTATCATTGAAAATACCTTATAATATATCGTAATATGCAGTGTATCATTGAAAATACCTTATAATATATCGTAATATGCAGTCTACCATTGAAAATACATTATAAAATAATGTAATATGTAGTCTGTCATTGAAAATACCTTATAATATATCGTAACATGCAGTTTATCATTGAAAATACCTTATAATATAACGTAATATGCAGTGTATCATTGAAAATACCTTAGAATATATGGTAATTCTAGTCTTTCAATGAAAATACCTTATAATATAACGTAATATGCAGTGTATCATTGAAAATACCTTATAATATATAGTAGTTTATCATTGAAAATACCTTATAATATAACGCAATATGCAGTGTATCATTGAAAATACCTTATAATATAACGTAATATGCAGTGTATCATTGAAAATACCTTATAATATATAGTAGTTTATCATTGAAAATACCTTATAATATAACTTAATATGCAGTGTATCATTGAAAATACCTTATAATATATCGTAATTTGTATTGTATCATTGAAAATACCTTATAGTATAACGTAATATGCAGTGCATCATTGAAAATACCTTATGATATAACGTAATATGCAGGGTATCATTGAAAATAACTCATAATATATCGTAATTTGTAGTGTATCAATGAAAATACCTTCTCATATAACGTAATATGCAGTGTATCATTGAAAATACCTTATAATGTAACGTAATATGCAGGGTATCATTGAAAATACCTTATAATATATCGTAATTTGTAGTGTACCATTGAAAATACCTTAGAATATATGGTAATGCTAGTCTATTAATGAAAATACCTTATAATATAACGTAATATGCAGTGTATCATTGAAAATACCTTATGATATAACGTAATATGCAGGGTATCATTGAAAATACCTTATAATATATCGTAATTTGTAGTGTATCATTGAAAATAACTTACAATATATGGTAATTCTAGTCTATCATTGAAAATACCTTATAATATAACGTAATTTGTAGTGTATCATTGAAAATAACTTAGAATATATGGTAATTCTAGTCTGTCATTGAAAATACCTTATAATATAACGCAATATGCAGTGTATCATTGAAAATACCTTATAATATATCGTAATATGCAGTGTATCATTGAAAATACCTTATAATGTTATGTAATATGCAGTCTACCATTGAAAATACATTATAAAATAATGTAATATGCAGTCTGTCATTGAAAATACCTTATAAAATAACGTAATATGCAGTATACCATTGAAAATACTTATAATATAACGTAATATGCAGTTTATCATTGAAAATACCTTATAATATAACGTAATATGCAGTGTATCATTGAAAATACCTTAGAATATATGGTAATTCTAGTCTATCAATGAAAATACCTTATAATATATCGTAATTTGTATTGTATCATTGAAAATACCTTATAGTATAACGTAATATGCAGTGCATCATTGAAAATACCTTATAATATATAGTAGTTTATCATTGAAAATACCTTATAGTATAACGTAATATGCAGTGTATCATTGAAAATACCTTATAATATAACGTAATATGCAGTGTATCATTGAAAATACCTTATAATATATTGCAGTTTATCATTGAAAATACCTTTTAATATAACTTAATATGCAGTGTATCATTGAAAATACCTTATGATATAACGTAATATGCAGTGTATCATTGAAAATACCTTAGAATATATGGTAATTCTAGTCTATCAATGAAAATACCTTATAATATAACGTAATATGCAGTGTATCATTGAAAATACCTTATAATATATCGTAATTTGTAGTGTATCATTGAAAATACCTTATATTATAACGTAATATGCAGTGTATCATTGAAAATACCTTATAATATATCGTAATTTGTAGTGTATCATTGAAAATAACTTACAATATATGGTAATTCTAGTCTATCATTGAAAATACCTTATAATATAACGTAATTTGTAATGTATCATTGAAAATAACTTAGAATATATGGTAATTCTAGTCTATCATTGAAAATACCTTATAATATAACGTAATATGCAGGGTATCATTGAAAATACCTTATAATATATCGTAATATGCAGTGTACCATTGAAAATACCTTATAATATAACGTAATATGCAGTGTATCATTGAAAATACCTTATAATATATCGTAATATGCAGTGTATCATTGAAAATACCTTATAATATATCGTAATATGCAGTCTACCATTGAAAATACATTATAAAATAATGTAATATGTAGTCTGTCATTGAAAATACCTTATAATATAACGCAATATGCAGTGTATCGTTGAAAATACCTTATAATATATTGCAGTTTATCATTGAAAATACCTTATAATATATAGTAGTTTATCATTGAAAATACCTTATAGTATAACGTAATATGCAGTGTATCATTGAAAATACCTTGTAATATAACGTAATATGCAGTGTATCATTGGAAATACCTTATAATATAACGTAATATGCAGTGTATCATTGAAAATACCTTATAATATATTGCAGTTTATCATTGAAAATACCTTTTAATATAACTTAATATGCAGTGTATCATTGAAAATACCTTATGATATAACGTAATATTCAGTGTATCATTGAAAATACCTTAGAATATATGGTAATTCTAGTCTATCAATGAAAAAACCTTACAATATAACTTAATATGCAGTGTATCATTGAAAATACCTTATAATATATCGTAATTTGTAGTGTATCATTGAAAATACCTTATAATATAACGTAATATGCAGTGTATCATTGAAAATACCTTATAATATAACGTAATATGCAGGGTATCATTGAAAATACCTTATAATATATCGTAATTTGTAGTGTATCATTGAAAATAACTTACAATATATGGTAATTCTAGTCTATCATTGAAAATACCTTATAATATAACGTAATTTGTAGTGTATCATTGAAAATAACTTAGAATATATGGTAATTCTAGTCTATCATTGAAAATACCTTATAATATAACGTAATATGCAGGGTATCATTGAAAATACCTTATAATATATCGTAATATGCAGTGTACCATTGAAAATACCTTATAATATAACGTAATATGCAGTGTATCATTTAAAATACCTTCCCATATAACGTAATATGCAGTGTATCATTGAAAATACCTTATAATATATCGTAATTTGTAGTGTATCAATGAAAATACCTTCTCATATAACGTAATATGCAGTGTATCATTGAAAATACCTTATAATATACAGCAGTTTATCATTGAAAATACCTTATAATAACTTAATATGCAGGGTATCATTGAAAATACCTTATAATATATCGTAATTTGTAGTGTATCATTGAAAATACCTTAGAATATATGGTAATTCTAGTCTATCAATGAAAATACCTTATAATATAACGTAATATGCAGTGTATCATTGAAAATACCTTATAATATATCGTAATTTGTAGTTTATCATTGAAAATACCTTATAATATAACGTACTATGCAGGGTATCATTGAAAATACCTTATAATATATCGTAATTTGTAGTGTATCATTGAAAATAATTTAGAATATATGGTAATTCTAGTCTATCATTGAAAATACCTTATAATATAACGTAATATGCAGGGTATCATTGAAAATACCTTATAATATATCGTAATATGCAGTGTACCATTGAAAATACGTTATAATATAACGTAATATGCAGTGTATCGTTGCAAATACCTTATAATATATCGTAATATGCAGTCTACCATTGAAAATACATTATAAAATAATGTAATATGTAGTCTGTCATTGAAAATACCTTATAATATAACGCAATATGCAGTGTATCATTGAAAATACCTTATAATATATCGTAATATGCAGTGTATCATTGAAAATACCTTATAATGTTATGTAATATGCAGTCTACCATTGAAAATACATTATAAAATAATGTAATATGCAGTCTGTCATTGAAAATACCTTATAAAATAACGTAATATGCAGTATACCATTGAAAATACTTATAATATAACGTAATATGCAGTTTATCATTGAAAATACCTTATAATATAACGTAATATGCAGTGTATCATTGAAAATACCTTAGAATATATGGTAATTCTAGTCTATCAATGAAAATACCTTATAATATATCGTAATTTGTATTGTATCATTGAAAATACCTTATAGTATAACGTAATATGCAGTGCATTATTGAAAATACCTTATAATATATAGTAGTTTATCATTGAAAATACCTTATAGTATAACGTAATATGCAGTGTATCATTGAAAATACCTTGTAATATAACGTAATATGCAGTGTATCATTGAAAATACCTTATAATATATTGCAGTTTATCATTGAAAATACCTTTTAATATAACTTAATATGCAGTGTATCATTGAAAATACCTTATGATATAACGTAATATGCAGTGTATCATTGAAAAATACCTTAGAATATATGGTAATTCTAGTCTATCAATGAAAATACCTTATAATATAACGTAATATGCAGTGTATCATTGAAAATACCTTATAATATATCGTAATTTGTAGTGTATCATTGAAAATACCTTATATTATAACGTAATATGCAGTGTATCATTGAAAATACCTTATAATATATCGTAATTTGTAGTGTATCATTGAAAATAACTTACAATATATGGTAATTCTAGTCTATCATTGAAAATACCTTATAATATAACGTAATTTGTAATGTATCATTGAAAATAACTTAGAATATATGGTAATTCTAGTCTATCATTGAAAATACCTTATAATATAACGTAATATGCAGGGTATCATTGAAAATACCTTATAATATATCGTAATATGCAGTGTACCATTGAAAATACCTTATAATATAACGTAATATGCAGTGTATCATTGAAAATACCTTATAATATATCGTAATATGCAGTGTATCATTGAAAATACCTTATAATATATCGTAATATGCAGTCTACCATTGAAAATACATTATCAAATAATGTAATATGTAGTCTGTCATTGAAAATACCTTATAATATAACGCAATATGCAGTGTATCGTTGAAAATACCTTATAATATATTGCAGTTTATCATTGAAAATACCTTATAATATATAGTAGTTTATCATTGAAAATACCTTATAGTATAACGTAATATGCAGTGTATCATTGAAAATACCTTGTAATATAACGTATTATGCAGTGTATCATTGGAAATACCTTATAATATAACGTAATATGCAGTGTATCATTGAAAATACCTTATAATATATTGCAGTTTATCATTGAAAATACCTTTTAATATAACTTAATATGCAGTGTATCATTGAAAATACCTTATGATATAACGTAATATGCAGTGTATCATTGAAAATACCTTAGAATATATGGTAATTCTAGTCTATCAATGAAAAAACCTTACAATATAACTTAATATGCAGTGTATCATTGAAAATACCTTATAATATATCGTAATTTGTAGTGTATCATTGAAAATACCTTATAATATAACGTAATATGCAGTGTATCATTGAAAATACCTTATAATATAACGTAATATGCAGGGTATCATTGAAAATACCTTATAATATATCGTAATTTGTAGTGTATCATTGAAAATAACTTACAATATATGGTAATTCTAGTCTATCATTGAAAATACCTTATAATATAACGTAATTTGTAGTGTATCATTGAAAATAACTTAGAATATATGGTAATTCTAGTCTATCATTGAAAATACCTTATAATATAACGTAATATGCAGGGTATCATTGAAAATACCTTATAATATATCGTAATATGCAGTGTAACATTGAAAATACCTTATAATATAACGTAATATGCAGTGTATCATTGAAAATACCTTCCCATATAACGTAATATGCAGTGTATCATTGAAAATACCTTATAATATATCGTAATTTGTAGTGTATCAATGAAAATACCTTCTCATATAACGTAATATGCAGTGTATCATTGAAAATACCTTATAATATATAGCAGTTTATCATTGAAAATACCTTATAATAACTTAATATGCAGGGTATCATTGAAAATACCTTATAATATATCGTAATTTGTAGTGTATCATTGAAAATACCTTAGAATATATGGTAATTCTTGTCTATCAATGAAAATACCTTATAATATAACGTAATATGCAGTGTATCATTGAATATACCATATGATATAACGTAATATGCAGGGTATCATTGAAAATACCTTATAATATATCGTAATTTGTAGTGTATCATTGAAAATACCTTAGAATATATGGTAATTCTAGTCTATCAATGAAAATACCTTATAATATAACGTAATATGCAGTGTATCATTGAAAATACCTTATAATATATCGTAATTTGTAGTTTATCATTGAAAATACCTTATAATATAACGTACTATGCAGGGTATCATTGAAAATACCTTATAATATATCGTAATTTGTAGTGTATCATTGAAAATAACTTAGAATATATGGTAATTCTAGTCTATCATTGAAAATACCTTATAATATAACGTAATATGCAGGGTATCATTGAAAATACCTTATAATATAACGCAATATGCAGTGTATCATTGAAAATACCTTATGATATATCGTAATATGCAGTGTACCATTGAAAATACGTTATAATATAACGTAATATGCAGTGTATCGTTGCAAATACCTTATAATATATCGTAATATGCAGTCTACCATTGAAAATACATTATAAAATAATGTAATATGTAGTCTGTCATTGAAAATACCTTATAATATAACGCAATATGCAGTGTATCATTGAAAATACCTTATAATATATCGTAATATGCAGTGTATCATTGAAAATACCTTATAATGTTATGTAATATGCAGTCTACCATTGAAAATACATTATAAAATAATGTAATATGCAGTCTGTCATTGAAAATACCTTATAAAATAACGTAATATGCAGTATACCATTGAAAATACTTATAATATAACGTAATATGCAGTTTATCATTGAAAATACCTTATAATATAACGTAATATGCAGTGTATCATTGAAAATACCTTAGAATATATGGTAATTCTAGTCTATCAATGAAAATACCTTATAATATATCGTAATTTGTATTGTATCATTGAAAATACCTTATAGTATAACGTAATATGCAGTGCATCATTGAAAATACCTTATAATATCACGTAATATGCAGTGTATCATTGAAAATACCTTATAATATAACGTAATATGCAGGATATCATTGAAAATACCTTATAATATATCGTAATTTGTAGTGTATCAATGAAAATACCTTATAATATATAGTAGTTTATCATTGAAAATACCTTATAGTATAACGTAATATGCAGTGTATCATTGAAAATACCTTGTAATATATCGTAATATGCAGTGTATCATTGGAAATACCTTATAATATAACGTAATATGCAGTGTATTATTGAATATACCTTCCCATATAACTTAATATGCAGTGTATCATTGAATATACCTTATGATATAACGTAATTTGTAGTGTATCATTGAAAATACCTTATAATATATAGTAGTTTATCATTGAAAATACCTTATAGTATAACGTAATATGCAGTGTATCATTGAAAATACCTTGTAATATAACGTAATATGCAGTGTATCATTGAAAATACATTATAATATATTGCAGTTTATCATTGAAAATACGTTTTAATATAACTTAATATGCAGTGTATCATTGAAAATACCTTATGATATAACGTAATATGCAGTGTATCATTGAAAATACCTTAGAATATATGGTAATTCTAGTCTATCAATGAAAATACCTTATAATATAACGTAATATGCAGTGTATCATTGAAAATACCTTATAATATATCGTAATTTGTAGTGTATCATTGAAAATACCTTATAATATAACGTAATATGCAGTGTATCATTGAAAATACCTTATAATATAACGTAATATGCAGTGTATCATTGAAAATACCTTATAATATAACGTAATATGCAGTGTATCATTGAAAATACCTTCCTATATAACTTAATATGCAGTGTATCATTGAATATACCTTATAATATAACGTAATATGCAGTGTATCATTGAAAATACCTTACAATATATACTAGTTTATCATTGAAAATACCTTATAATATAACTTAATATGCAGTGTATCATTGAAAATACCTTATAATATAACGTAATATGCAGGGTATCATTGAAAATACCTTATAATATATTGTAATTTGTAGTGTATCAATGAAAATACCTTATAATATATAGTAGTTTATCATTGAAAATACCTTATAGTATAACGTAATATGCAGTGTATCATTGAAAATACCTTGTAATATATCGTAATATGCAGTGTATCATTGGAAATACCTTATAATATAACGTAATATGCAGTGTATCATTGAAAATACCTTAGAATATATGGTAATTCTAGTCTATCAATGAAAATACCTTATAATATATCGTAATTTGTATTGTATCATTGAAAATACCTTATAGTATAACGTAATATGCAGTGCATCATTGAAAATACCTTATAATATAACGTAATATGCAGTGTATCATTGAAAATACCTTATAATATATCGTAATTTGTAGTGTATCATTGAAAATACCTTATAATATAACGTAATATGCAGTGTATCATTGAAAATACCTTATAATATAACGTAATATGCAGTGTATCATTGAAAATACCTTATAATATAACGTAATATGCAGTGTATTATTGAATATACCTTCCCATATAACTTAATATGCAGTGTATCATTTAATATACCTTATGATATAACGTAATTTGTAGTGTATCATTGAAAATACCTTATAATATATAGTAGTTTATCATTGAAAATACCTTATAGTATAACGTAATATGCAGTGTATCATTGAAAATACCTTGTAATATAACGTAATATGCAGTGTATCATTGAAAATACATTATAATATATTGCAGTTTATCATTGAAAATACCTTTTAATATAACTTAATATGCAGTGTATCATTGAAAATACCTTATGATATAACGTAATATGCAGTGTATCATTGAAAATACCTTAGAATATATGGTAATTCTAGTCTATCAATGAAAATACCTTATAATATAACGTAATATGCAGTGTATCATTGAAAATACCTTATAATATATCGTAATTTGTAGTGTATCATTGAAAATACCTTATAATATAACGTAATATGCAGTGTATCATTGAAAATACCTTATAATATAACGTAATATGCAGTGTATCATTGAAAATACCTTATAATATAACGTAATATGCAGTGTATCATTGAAAATACCTTCCTATATAACTTAATATGCAGTGTATCATTGAATATACCTTATAATATAACGTAATATGCAGTGTATCATTGAAAATACCTTATAATATATACTAGTTTATCATTGAAAATACCTTATAATATAACTTAATATGCAGTGTATCATTGAAAATACCTTATAATATAACGTAATATGCAGGGTATCATTGAAAATACCTTATAATATATCGTAATATGCAGTGTACCATTGAAAATACGTTATAATATAACGTAATATGCAGTGTATCGTTGAAAATACCTTATAATATATCGTAATATGCAGTCTACCATTGAAAATACATTATATAATAATGTAATATGTAGTCTGTCATTGAAAATACCTTATAATATATAGTAGTTTATCATTGAAAATACCTTATAATATAACATAATATGCAGTGTATCATTGAAAATACCTTATAGTATAACGTAATATGCAGTGCATCATTGAAAATACCTTATAATATAACGTAATATGCAGTGTATCATTGAAAATACCTTATAATATAACGTAAAATGCAGTGTATCATTGAAAATACCTTATAATATATAGTAGTTTATCATTGAAAATAGCTTATAATATAACTTAATATGCAGTGTATCATTGAAAATACCTTATAGTATAACGTAATATGCAGTGCATCATTTAAAATACCTTATAACATATCGTAATTTGTAGTGTATCAATGAAAATACCTTCTCATATAACGTAATATGCAGTGTATCATTGAAAATACCTTATAATATATCGTTATTTGTAGTGTATCATTGAAAATACCTTATAATATAACGTGATATGCAGTGTATCATTGAAAATACCTTCCCATATAACTTAATATGCAGTGTATCATTGAATATACCTTATGATATAACGTAATTTGTAGTGTATCATTGAAAATACCTTATAATATATAGTAGTTTATCATTGAAAATACCTTATAGTATAACGTAATATGCAGTGTATCATTGAAAATACCTAGTAATATAACGTAATATGCAGTGTATCATTGAAAATACCTTATAATATATTGCAGTTTATCATTGAAAATACCTTTTAATATAACTTAATATGCAGTGTATCATTGAAAATACCTTATGATATAACGTAATATGCAGTGTATCATTGAAAATACCTTAGAATATATGGTAATTCTAGTCTATCAATGAAAATACCTTATAATATAACGTAATATGCATTGTATCATTGAAAATACCTTATAATATATCGTAACTTGTAGTGTATCATTGAAAATACCTTATAATATAACGTAATATGCAGTGTATCATTGAAAATACCTTATAATATAACGTAATATGCAGTGTATCATTGAAAATACCTTCCCATATAACTTAATATGCAGTGTATCATTGAATATACCTTATGATACAACGTAATTTGTAGTGTATCATTGAAAATACCTTATAATATATAGTAGTTTATCATTGAAAATACCTTATAGTATAACGTAATATGCAGTGTATCATTGAAAATACATTATAATATATTGCAGTTTATCATTGAAAATACCTTTTAATATAACTTAATATGCAGTGTATCATTGAAAATACCTAGTAATATAACGTAATATGCAGTGTATCATTGAAAATACCTTATAATATATTGCAGTTTATCATTGAAAATACCTTTTAATATAACTTAATATGCAGTGTATCATTGAAAATACCTTATGATATAACGTAATATGCAGTGTATCATTGAAAATACCTTAGAATATATGGTAATTCTAGTCTATCAATGAAAATACCTTATAATATAACGTAATATGCAGTGCATCATTTAAAATACCTTATAATATAACGTAATATGCAGTGTATCATTGAAAATACCTTATAATATAACGTAATATGCAGTGTATCATTGAAAATACCTTATAATATATCGTAATTTGTAGTGTATCAATGAAAATACCTTCTCATATAACGTAATATGCAGTGTATCATTTATAATACCTTATAATATATCGTTATTTGTAGTGTATCATTGAAAATACCTTATAATATAACGTGATATGCAGTGTATCATTGAAAATACCTTCCCATATAACTTAATATGCAGTGTATCATTGAATATACCTTATGATATAACGTAATTTGTAGTGTATCATTGAAAATACCTTATAATATATAGTAGTTTATCATTGAAAATACCTTATAGTATAACGTAATATGCAGTGTATCATTGAAAATACCTTGTAATATAACGTAATATGCAGTGTATCATTGAAAATACATTATAATATATTGCAGTTTATCATTGAAAATACCTTATAATATAACTTAATATGCAGTGTATCATTGAAAATACCTTATGATATAACGTAATATGCAGTGTATCATTGAAAATACCTTAGAATATATGGTAATTCTAGTCTATCAATGAAAATACCTTATAATATAACGTAATATGCAGTGTATCATTGAAAATACCTTATAATATATCGTAATTTGTAGTGTATCATTGAAAATACCTTATAATATAACGTAATATGCAGTGTACCATTGAAAATACGTTATAATATAACGTAATATGCAGTGTATCGTTGAAAATACCTTATAATATATCGTAATATGCAGTCTACCATTAAAAATACATTATATAATAATGTAATATGTAGTCTGTCATTGAAAATACCTTATAATATATAGTAGTTTATCATTGAAAATACCTTATAATATAACTTAATATGCAGTGTATCATTGAAAATACCTTATAGTATAACGTAATATGCAGTGCATCATTGAAAATACCTTATAATATAACGTAATATGCAGTGTATCATTGAAAATACCTTATAATATAACGTAATATGCAGTGTATCATTGAAAATACCTTATAATATATAGTAGTTTATCATTGAAAATACCTTATAATATAACTTAATATGCAGTGTATCATTGAAAATACCTTAGAATATATGGTAATTCTAGTCTATCAATGAAAATACCTTATAATATAACGTAATATGCAGTGCATCATTTAAAATACCTTATAATATAACGTAATATGCAGTGTATCATTGAAAATACCTTATAATATAACGTAATATGCAGTGTATCATTGAAAATACCTTATAACATATCGTAATTTGTAGTGTATCAATGAAAATACCTTCTCATATAACGTAATATGCAGTGTATCATTTATAATACCTTATAATATATCGTTATTTGTAGTGTATCATTGAAAATACCTTATAATATAACGTGATATGCAGTGTATCATTGAAAATACCTTCCCATATAACTTAATATGCAGTGTATCATTGAATATACCTTATGATATAACGTAATTTGTAGTGTATCATTGAAAATACCTTATAATATATAGTAGTTTATCATTGAAAATACCTTATAGTATAACGTAATATGCAGTGTATCATTGAAAATACCTTGTAATATAACGTAATATGCAGTGTATCATTGAAAATACATTATAATATATTGCAGTTTATCATTGAAAATACCTTTTAATATAACTTAATATGCAGTGTATCATTGAAAATACCTTATGATATAACGTAATATGCAGTGTATCATTGAAAATACCTTAGAATATATGGTAATTCTAGTCTATCAATGAAAATACCTTATAATATAACGTAATATGCAGTGTATCATTGAAAATACCTTATAATATATCGTAATTTGTAGTGTATCATTGAAAATACCTTATAATATAACGTAATATGCAGTGTACCATTGAAAATACGTTATAATATAACGTAATATGCAGTGTATCGTTGAAAATACCTTATAATATATCGTAATATGCAGTCTACCATTGAAAATACATTATATAATAATGTAATATGTAGTCTGTCATTGAAAATACCTTATAATATATAGTAGTTTATCATTGAAAATACCTTATAATATAACTTAATATGCAGTGTATCATTGAAAATACCTTATAGTATAACGTAATATGCAGTGCATCATTGAAAATACCTTATAATATAACGTAATATGCAGTGTATCATTGAAAATACCTTATAATATAACGTAATATGCAGTGTATCATTGAAAATACCTTATAATATATAGTAGTTTATCATTGAAAATACCTTATAATATAACTTAATATGCAGTGTATCATTGAAAATACCTGAGAATATATGGTAATTCTAGTCTATCAATGAAAATACCTTATAATATAACGTAATATGCAGTGCATCATTTAAGATACCTTATAATATAACGTAATATGCAGTGTATCATTGAAAATACCTTATAATATATCGTAATTTGTAGTGTATCATTGAAAGTACCTTATAATATAACGTAATATGCAGTGTACCATTGAAAATACGTTATAATATAACGTAATATGCAGTGTATCGTTGAAAATACCTTATAATATATCGTAATATGCAGTCTACCATTGAAAATACATTATATAATAATGTAATATGTAGTCTGTCATTGAAAATACCTTATAATATATAGTAGTTTATCATTGAAAATACCTTATAATATAACTTAATCTGCAGTGTATCATTGAAAATACCTTAGAATATATGGTAATTCTAGTCTATCAATGAAAATACCTTATAATATAACGTAATATGCAGTGCATCATTTAAGATACCTTATAATATAACGTAATATGCAGTGTATCATTGAAAATACCTTATAATATAACGTAATATGCAGTGTATCATTGAAAATACCTTATAATATAACGTGATATGCAGTGTATCATTGAAAATACCTTCCCATATAACTTAATATGCAGTGTATCATTGAATATACCTTATGATATAACGTAATTTGTAGTGTATCATTGAAAATACCTTATAATATATAGTAGTTTATCATTGAAAATACCTTATAGTATAACGTAATATGCAGTGTATCATTGAAAATACCTTGTAATATAACGTAATATGCAGTGTATCATTGAAAATACATTATAATATATTGCAGTTTATCATTGAAAATACCTTTTAATATAACTTAATATGCAGTGTATCATTGAAAATACCTTATGATATAACGTAATATGCAGTGTATCATTGAAAATACCTTAGAATATATGGTAATTCTAGTCTATCAATGAAAATACCTTATAATATAACGTAATATGCAGTGTATCATTGAAAAGACCTTATAATATATCGTAATTTGTAGTGTATCATTGAAAATACCTTATAATATAACGTAATATGCAGTGTACCATTGAAAATACGTTATAATATAACGTAATATGCAGTGTATCGTTGAAAATACCTTATAATATATCGTAATATGCAGTCTACCATTGAAAATACATTATGTAATAATGTAATATGTAGTCTGTCATTGAAAATACCTTATAATATATAGTAGTTTATCATTGAAAATACCTTATAATATAACTTAATATGCAGTGTATCATTGAAAATACCTTATAGTATAACGTAATATGCAGTGCATCATTGAAAATACCTTATAATATAACGTAATATGCAGTGTATCATTGAAAATACCTTATAATATAACGTAATATGCAGTGTATCATTGAAAATACCTTATAATATATAGTAGTTTATCATTGAAAATACCTTATAATATAACTTAATATGCAGTGTATCATTGAAAATACCTTATAGTATAACGTAATATGCAGTGCATCATTTAAAATACCTTATAACATATCGTAATTTGTAGTGTATCAATGAAAATACCTTCTCATATAACGTAATTATTTGTAGTGTATCATTGAAAATACCTTATAATATAACGTGATATGCAGTGTATCATTGAAAATACCTTCCCATATAACTTAATATGCAGTGTATCATTGAATATACCTTATGATATAACGTAATTTGTAGTGTATCATTGAAAATACCTTATAATATATAGTAGTTTATCATTGAAAATACCTTATAGTATAACGTAATATGCAGTGTATCATTGAAAATACCTAGTAATATAACGTAATATGCAGTGTATCATTGAAAATACCTTATAATATATTGCAGTTTATCATTGAAAATACCTTTTAATATAACTTAATATGCAGTGTATCATTGAAAATACCTTATGATATAACGTAATATGCAGTGTATCATTGAAAATACCTTAGAATATATGGTAATTCTAGTCTATCAATGAAAATACCTTATAATATAACGTAATATGCATTGTATCATTGAAAATACCTTATAATATATCGTAACTTGTAGTGTATCATTGAAAATACCTTATAATATAACGTAATATGCAGTGTATCATTGAAAATACCTTATAATATAACGTAATATGCAGTGTATCATTGAAAATACCTTCCCATATAACTTAATATGCAGTGTATCATTGAATATACCTTATGATATAACGTAATTTGTAGTGTATCATTGAAAATACCTTATAATATATAGTAGTTTATCATTGAAAATACCTTATAGTATAACGTAATATGCAGTGTATCATTGAAAATACCTTATAATATAACGTAATATGCAGTGCATCATTTAAAATACCTTATAATATAACGTAATATGCAGTGTATCATTGAAAATACCTTATAATATAACGTAATATGCAGTGTATCATTGAAAATACCTTATAACATATCGTAATTTGTAGTGTATCAATGAAAATACCTTCTCATATAACGTAATATGCAGTGTATCATTTATAATACCTTATAATATATCGTTATTTGTAGTGTATCATTGAAAATACCTTATAATATAACGTGATATGCAGTGTATCATTGAAAATACCTTCCCATATAACTTAATATGCAGAGTATCATTGAATATACCTTATGATATAACGTAATTTGTAGTGTATCATTGAAAATACCTTATAATATATAGTAGTTTATCATTGAAAATACCTTATAGTATAACGTAATATGCAGTGTATCATTGAAAATACCTAGTAATATAACGTAATATGCAGTGTATCATTGAAAATACCTTATAATATATTGCAGTTTATCATTGAAAATACCTTGTAATATATCGTAACTTGTAGTGTATCATTGAAAATACCTTATAATATAACGTAATATGCAGTGTATCATTGAAAATACCTTATAATATAACGTAATATGCAGTGTATCATTGAAAATACCTTCCCATATAACTTAATATGCAGTGTATCATTGAATATACCTTATGATATAACGTAATTTGTAGTGTATCATTGAAAATACCTTATAATATATAGTAGTTTATCATTGAAAATACCTTATAGTATAACGTAATATGCAGTGTATCATTGAAAATACCTTATAATATATCGTTATTTGTAGTGTATCTTTGAAAATACCTTATAATATAACGTAATATGCAGTGTATCATTGAAAATACCTTATAATATATAGTACTTTATCATTGAAAATACCTTATAATATAACGTAATATGCAGTGTATCATTGAAAATACCTTATAGTATAACGTAATATGCAGTGCATCATTGAAAATACCTTATAATATAACGTAATATGCAGTGTATCATTGAAAATACCTTATAATATAACGTAATATGCAGTGTATCATTGAAAATACCTTATAACATATCGTAATTTGTAGTGTATCAATGAAAATACCTTCTCATATAACGTAATATGCAGTGTATCATTGAAAATACCTTATAATATATCGTTATTTGTAGTGTATCATTGAAAATACCTTATAATATAACGTGATATGCAGTGTATCATTGAAAATACCTTCCCATATAACTTAATATGCAGTGTATCATTGAATATACCTTATGATATAACGTAATTTGTAGTGTATCATTGAAAATACCTTATAATATATAGTAGTTTATCATTGAAAATACCTTATAGTATAACGTAATATGCAGTGTATCATTGAAAATACCTAGTAATATAACGTAATATGCAGTGTATCATTGAAAATACCTTATAATATATTGCAGTTTATCATTGAAAATACCTTTTAATATAACTTAATATGCAGTGTATCATTGAAAATACCTTATGATATAACGTAATATGCAGTGTATCATTGAAAATACCTTAGAATATATGGTAATTCTAGTCTATCAATGAAAATACCTTATAATATAACGTAATATGCAGTGTATCATTGAAAATACCTTATAATATATCGTAACTTGTAGTGTATCATTGAAAATACCTTATAATATAACGTAATATGCAGTGTATCATTGAAAATACCTTATAATATAACGTAATATGCAGTGTATCATTGAAAATACCTTCCCATATAACTTAATATGCAGTGTATCATTGAATATACCTTATGATATAACGTAATTTGTAGTGTATCATTGAAAATACCTTATAATATATAGTAGTTTATCATTGAAAATACCTTATAGTATAACGTAATATGCAGTGTATCATTGAAAATACCTTATAATATATCGTTATTTGTAGTGTATCTTTGAAAATACCTTATAATATAACGTAATATGCAGTGTATCATTGAAAATACCTTATAATATATAGTACTTTATCATTGAAAATACCTTATAATATAACGTAATATGCAGTGTATCATTGAAAATACCTTATAGTATAACGTAATATGCAGTGCATCATTGAAAATACCTTATAATATAACGTAATATGCAGTGTATCATTGAAAATACCTTATAATATAACGTAATATGCAGTGTATCATTGAAAATACCTTATAACATATCGTAATTTGTAGTGTATCAATGAAAATACCTTCTCATATAACGTAATATGCAGTGTATCATTGAAAATACCTTATAATATATCGTTATTTGTAGTGTATCATTGAAAATACCTTATAATATAACGTGATATGCAGTGTATCATTGAAAATACCTTCCCATATAACTTAATATGCAGTGTATCATTGAATATACCTTATGATATAACGTAATTTGTAGTGTATCATTGAAAATACCTTATAATATATAGTAGTTTATCATTGAAAATACCTTATAGTATAACGTAATATGCAGTGTATCATTGAAAATACCTAGTAATATAACGTAATATGCAGTGTATCATTGAAAATACCTTATAATATATTGCAGTTTATCATTGAAAATACCTTTTAATATAACTTAATATGCAGTGTATCATTGAAAATACCTTATGATATAACGTAATATGCAGTGTATCATTGAAAATACCTTAGAATATATGGTAATTCTAGTCTATCAATGAAAATACCTTATAATATAACGTAATATGCAGTGTATCATTGAAAATACCTTATAATATATCGTAACTTGTAGTGTATCATTGAAAATACCTTATAATATAACGTAATATGCAGTGTATCATTGAAAATACCTTATAATATAACGTAATATGCAGTGTATCATTGAAAATACCTTATAACATATCGTAATTTGTAGTGTATCAATGAAAATACCTTCTCATATAACGTAATATGCAGTGTATCATTTATAATACCTTATAATATATCGTTATTTGTAGTGTATCATTGAAAATACCTTATAATATAACGTGATATGCAGTGTATCATTGAAAATACCTTCCCATATAACTTAATATGCAGAGTATCATTGAATATACCTTATGATATAACGTAATTTGTAGTGTATCATTGAAAATACCTTATAATATATAGTAGTTTATCATTGAAAATACCTTATAGTATAACGTAATATGCAGTGTATCATTGAAAATACCTAGTAATATAACGTAATATGCAGTGTATCATTGAAAATACCTTATAATATATTGCAGTTTATCATTGAAAATACCTTGTAATATATCGTAACTTGTAGTGTATCATTGAAAAGACCTTATAATATAACGTAATATGCAGTGTATCATTGAAAATACCTTCCCATATAACTTAATATGCAGTGTATCATTGAATATACCTTATGATATAACGTAATTTGTAGTGTATCATTGAAAATACCTTATAATATATAGTAGTTTATCATTGAAAATACCTTATAGTATAACGTAATATGCAGTGTATCATTGAAAATACCTTATAATATATCGTTATTTGTAGTGTATCTTTGAAAATACCTTATAATATAACGTAATATGCAGTGTATCATTGAAAATACCTTATAATATATAGTACTTTATCATTGAAAATACCTTATAATATAACGTAATATGCAGTGTATCATTGAAAATACCTTATAGTATAACGTAATATGCAGTGCATCATTGAAAATACCTTATAATATAACGTAATATGCAGTGTATCATTGAAAATACCTTATAATATAACGTAATATGCAGTGTATCATTGAAAATACCTTATAACATATCGTAATTTGTAGTGTATCAATGAAAATACCTTCTCATATAACGTAATATGCAGTGTATCATTGAAAATACCTTATAATATATCGTTATTTGTAGTGTATCATTGAAAATACCTTATAATATAACGTGATATGCAGTGTATCATTGAAAATACCTTCCCATATAACTTAATATGCAGTGTATCATTGAATATACCTTATGATATAACGTAATTTGTAGTGTATCATTGAAAATACCTTATAATATATAGTAGTTTATCATTGAAAATACCTTATAGTATAACGTAATATGCAGTGTATCATTGAAAATACCTAGTAATATAACGTAATATGCAGTGTATCATTGAAAATACCTTATAATATATTGCAGTTTATCATTGAAAATACCTTTTAATATAACTTAATATGCAGTGTATCATTGAAAATACCTTATGATATAACGTAATATGCAGTGTATCATTGAAAATACCTTAGAATATATGGTAATTCTAGTCTATCAATGAAAATACCTTATAATATAACGTAATATGCAGTGTATCATTGAAAATACCTTATAATATATCGTAACTTGTAGTGTATCATTGAAAATACCTTATAATATAACGTAATATGCAGTGTATCATTGAAAATACCTTATAATATAACGTAATATGCAGTGTATCATTGAAAATACCTTCCCATATACCTTAATATGCAGTGTATCATTGAATATACCTTATGATATAACGTAATTTGTAGTGTATCATTGAAAATACCTTATAATATATAGTAGTTTATCATTGAAAATACCTTATAGTATAACGTAATATGCAGTGTATCATTGAAAATACCTTATAATATATCGTTATTTGTAGTGTATCTTTGAAAATACCTTATAATATAACGTAATATGCAGTGTATCATTGAAAATACCTTATAGTATTCCGTAATATGCAGTGCATCATTGAAAATACCTTATAATGTAACGTAATATGCAGTGTATCATTGAAAATACCTTATAATATAACGTAATATGCAGTGTATCATTGAAAATACCTCATAATATAACGTAATATGCAGTTTATCATTGAAAATACCTTCCCATATAACGTAATATGCAGTGTATCATTGAAAATACCTTATAATATATCGTAATTTGTAGTGTATCAATGAAAATACCTTCTCATATAACGTAATATGCAGTGTATCATTGAAAATACCTTATAATATATCGTTATTTGTAGTGTATCTTTGAAAATACCTTATAATATAACGTAATATGCAGTGTATCATTGAAAATACCTTATAATATATAGTAGTTTATCATTGAAAATACCTTATAATATAACTTAATATGCAGTGTATCATTGAATATACCTTATGATATAACGTAATTTGTAGTGTATCATTGAAAATACCTTATAATATATAGTAGTTTATCATTGAAAATACCTTATAGTATAACGTAATATGCAGTGTATCATTGAAAATACCTTGTAATATAACGTAATATGCAGTGTATCATTGGAAATACCTTATAATATAACGTAATATGCAGTGTATCATTGAAAATACCTTATAATATATTGCAGTTTATCATTGAAAATACCTTTTAATATAACTTAATATGCAGTGTATCATTGAAAATACCTTATGATATAACGTAATATGCAGTGTATCATTGAAAATACCTTATGATATAACGTAATATGCAGTGTATCATTGAAAATACCTTATAATATATTGCAGTTTATCATTGAAAATACCTTTTAATATAACTTAATATGCAGTGTATCATTGAAAATACCTTATGATATAACGTAATATGCAGTGTATCATTGAAAATACCTTAGAATATATGGTAATTCTAGTCTATCAATGAAAATACCTTATAATATATCGTAATATGCAGTGTATCATTGAATAAACCTTCCCATATAACTTAATATGCAGTGTATCATTGAATATACCTTATGATATAACGTAATTTGTAGTGTATCATTGAAAATACCTTATAATATATAGTAGTTTATCATTGAAAATACCTTATAGTATAACGTAATATGCAGTGTATCATTGAAAATACCTTTTAATATAACTTAATATGCAGTGTATCATTGAAAATACCTTATAATATATCGTAATTTGTAGTGTATCAATGAAAATACCTTCTCATATAACGTAATATGCAGTGTATCATTGAAAATACCTTATAATATATCGTTATTTGTAGTGTATCTTTGAAAATACCTTATAATATAACGTAATATGCAGTGTATCATTGAAAATACCTTATAATGTATAGTAGTTTATCATTGAAAATACCTTATAATATAACTTAATATGCAGTGTATCATTGAATATACCTTATGATATAACGTAATTTGTAGTGTATCATTGAAAATACCTTATAATATATAGTAGTTTATCATTGAAAATACCTTATAGTATAACGTAATATGCAGTGTATCATTGAAAATACCTTTTAATATAACTTAATATGCAGTGTATCATTGAAAATACCTTATAATATATCGTAATTTGTAGTGTATCAATGAAAATACCTTCTCATATAACGTAATATGCAGTTTATCATTGAAAATACCTTACAATATATGGTAATTCTAGTCTATCAATGAAAATACCTTATAATATAACGTAATATGCAGTGTATCATTGAAAATACCTTATAGTATAACGTAATATGCAGTGTATCATTGAAAATACCTTGTAATATAACGTAATATGCAGTGTATCATTGAAAATACCTTATAATATAACGTAATATGCAGTGTATCATTGAAAATACCTCATAATATAACGTAATATGCAGTTTATCATTGAAAATACCTTCCCATATAACGTAATATGCAGTGTATCATTGAAAATACCTTATAATATATCGTAATTTGTAGTGTATCAATGAAAATACCTTCTCATATAACGTAATATGCAGTGTATCATTGAAAATACCTTATAATATATCGTTATTTGTAGTGTATCTTTGAAAATACCTTATAATATAACGTAATATGCAGTGTATCATTGAAAATACCTTATAATATATAGTAGTTTATCATTGAAAATACCTTATAATATAACTTAATATGCAGTGTATCATTGAATATACCTTATGATATAACGTAATTTGTAGTGTATCATTGAAAATACCTTATAATATATAGTAGTTTATCATTGAAAATACCTTATAGTATAACGTAACATGCAGTGTATCATTGAAAATACCTTATAATATAACGTAATATGCAGTTTATCATTGAAAATACCTTAGAATATATGGTAATTCTAGTCTATCAATGAAAATACCTTATAATATAACGTAATATGCAGTGTATCATTGAAAATACCTTATAGTATAACGTAATATGCAGTGTATCATTGAAAATACCTTGTAATATAACGTAATATGCAGTGTATCATTGAAAATACCTTATAATATATTGCAGTTTATCATTGAAAATACCTTTTAATATAACTTAATATGCAGTGTATCATTGAAAATACCTTATAATATATCGTAATTTGTAGTGTATCAATGAAAATACCTTCTCATATAACGTAATATGCAGTGTATCATTGAAAATACCTTATAATATATCGTTATTTGTAGTGTATCTTTGAAAATACCTTATAATATAACGTAATATGCAGTGTATCATTGAAAATACCTTATAATATATAGTAGTTTATCATTGAAAATACCTTATAATATAACTTAATATGCAGTGTATCATTGAATATACCTTATGATATAACGTAATTTGTAGTGTATCATTGAAAATACCTTATAATATATAGTAGTTTATCAATGAAAATACCTTATAGTTTAACGTAATATGCAGTGTATCATTGAAAATACCTTGTAATATAACGTAATATGCAGTGTATCATTGAAAATACCTTATAATATATCGTTATTTGTAGTGTATCTTTGAAAATACCTTATAATATAACGTAATATGCAGTGTATCATTGAAAATACCTTATAATATATAGTACTTTATCATTGAAAATACCTTATAATATAACGTAATATGCAGTGTATCATTGAAAATACCTTATAGTATAACGTAATATGCAGTGCATCATTGAAAATACCTTATAATATAACGTAATATGCAGTGTATCATTGAAAATACCTTATAATATAACGTAAAATGCAGTGTATCATTGAAAATACCTTATAACATATCGTAAATTGTAGTGTATCAATGAAAATACCTTCTCATATAACGTAATATGCAGTGTATCATTGAAAATACCTTATAATATATCGTTATTTGTAGTGTATCATTGAAAATACCTTATAATATAACGTGATATGCAGTGTATCATTGAAAATACCTTCCCATATAACTTAATATGCAGTGTATCATTGAATATACCTTATGATATAACGTAATTTGTAGTGTATCATTGAAAATACCTTATAATATATAGTAGTTTATCATTGAAAATACCTTATAGTATAACGTAATATGCAGTGTATCATTGAAAATACCTAGTAATATAACGTAATATGCAGTGTATCATTGAAAATACCTTATAATATATTGCAGTTTATCATTGAAAATACCTTTTAATATAACTTAATATGCAGTGTATCATTGAAAATACCTTATGATATAACGTAATATGCAGTGTATCATTGAAAATACCTTAGAATATATGGTAATTCTAGTCTATCAATGAAAATACCTTATAATATAACGTAATATGCAGTGTATCATTGAAAATACCTTATAATATATCGTAACTTGTAGTGTATCATTGAAAATACCTTATAATATAACGTAATATGCAGTGTATCATTGAAAATACCTTATAATATAACGTAATATGCAGTGTATCATTGAAAATACCTTCCCATATACCTTAATATGCAGTGTATCATTGAATATACCTTATGATATAACGTAATTTGTAGTGTATCATTGAAAATACCTTATAATATATAGTAGTTTATCATTGAAAATACCTTATAGTATAACGTAATATGCAGTGTATCATTGAAAATACCTTATAATATATCGTTATTTGTAGTGTATCATTGAAAATACCTTATAATATAACGTAATATGCAGTGTATCATTGAAAATACCTTATAGTATTCCGTAATATGCAGTGCATCATTGAAAATACCTTATAATGTAACGTAATATGCAGTGTATCATTGAAAATACCTTATAATATAACGTAATATGCAGTGTATCATTGAAAATACCTCATAATATAACGTAATATGCAGTTTATCATTGAAAATACCTTCCCATATAACGTAATATGCAGTGTATCATTGAAAATACCTTATAATATATCGTAATTTGTAGTGTATCAATGAAAATACCTTCTCATATAACGTAATATGCAGTGTATCATTGAAAATACCTTATAATATATCGTTATTTGTAGTGTATCTTTGAAAATACCTTATAATATAACGTAATATGCAGTGTATCATTGAAAATACCTTATAATATATAGTAGTTTATCATTGAAAATACCTTATAATATAACTTAATATGCAGTGTATCATTGAATATACCTTATGATATAACGTAATTTGTAGTGTATCATTGAAAATACCTTATAATATATAGTAGTTTATCATTGAAAATACCTTATAGTATAACGTAATATGCAGTGTATCATTGAAAATACCTTGTAATATAACGTAATATGCAGTGTATCATTGGAAATACCTTATAATATAACGTAATATGCAGTGTATCATTGAAAATACCTTATAATATATTGCAGTTTATCATTGAAAATACCTTTTAATATAACTTAATATGCAGTGTATCATTGAAAATACCTTATGATATAACGTAATATGCAGTGTATCATTGAAAATACCTTATGATATAACGTAATATGCAGTGTATCATTGAAAATACCTTATAATATATTGCAGTTTATCATTGAAAATACCTTTTAATATAACTTAATATGCAGTGTATCATTGAAAATACCTTATGATATAACGTAATATGCAGTGTATCATTGAAAATACCTTAGAATATATGGTAATTCTAGTCTATCAATGAAAATACCTTATAATATATCGTAATATGCAGTGTATCATTGAATAAACCTTCCCATATAACTTAATATGCAGTGTATCATTGAATATACCTTATGATATAACGTAATTTGTAGTGTATCATTGAAAATACCTTATAATATATAGTAGTTTATCATTGAAAATACCTTATAATATAACGTAATATGCAGTGTATCATTGAAAATACCTTTTAATATAACTTAATATGCAGTGTATCATTGAAAATACCTTATAATATATCGTAATTTGTAGTGTATCAATGAAAATACCTTCTCATATAACGTAATATGCAGTGTATCATTGAAAATACCTTATAATATATCGTTATTTGTAGTGTATCTTTGAAAATACCTTATAATATAACGTAATATGCAGTGTATCATTGAAAATACCTTATAATATATAGTAGTTTATCATTGAAAATACCTTATAATATAACTTAATATGCAGTGTATCATTGAATATACCTTATGATATAACGTAATTTGTAGTGTATCATTGAAAATACCTTATAATATATAGTAGTTTATCATTGAAAATACCTTATAATATAACGTAATATGCAGTGTATCATTGAAAATACCTTTTAATATAACTTAATATGCAGTGTATCATTGAAAATACCTTATAATATATCGTAATTTGTAGTGTATCAATGAAAATACCTTCTCATATAACGTAATATGCAGTTTATCATTGAAAATACCTTACAATATATGGTAATTCTAGTCTATCAATGAAAATACCTTATAATATAACGTAATATGCAGTGTATCATTGAAAATACCTTATAGTATAACGTAATATGCAGTGTATCATTGAAAATACCTTGTAATATAACGTAATATGCAGTGTATCATTGAAAATACCTTATAATATAACGTAATATGCAGTGTATCATTGAAAATACCTCATAATATAACGTAATATGCAGTTTATCATTGAAAATACCTTCCCATATAACGTAATATGCAGTGTATCATTGAAAATACCTTATAATATATCGTAATTTGTAGTGTATCAATGAAAATACCTTCTCATATAACGTAATATGCAGTGTATCATTGAAAATACCTTATAATATATCGTTATTTGTAGTGTATCTTTGAAAATACCTTATAATATAACGTAATATGCAGTGTATCATTGAAAATACCTTATAATATATAGTAGTTTATCATTGAAAATACCTTATAATATAACTTAATATGCAGTGTATCATTGAATATACCTTATGATATAACGTAATTTGTAGTGTATCATTGAAAATACCTTATAATATATAGTAGTTTATCATTGAAAATACCTTATAGTATAACGTAACATGCAGTGTATCATTGAAAATACCTTGTAATATAACGTAATATGCAGTTTATCATTGAAAATACCTTAGAATATATGGTAATTCTAGTCTATCAATGAAAATACCTTATAATATAACGTAATATGCAGTGTATCATTGAAAATACCTTATAGTATAACGTAATATGCAGTGTATCATTGAAAATACCTTGTAATATAACGTAATATGCAGTGTATCATTGAAAATACCTTATAATATATTGCAGTTTATCATTGAAAATACCTTTTAATATAACTTAATATGCAGTGTATCATTGAAAATACCTTATAATATATCGTAATTTGTAGTGTATCAATGAAAATACCTTCTCATATAACGTAATATGCAGTGTATCATTGAAAATACCTTATAATATATCGTTATTTGTAGTGTATCTTTGAAAATACCTTATAATATAACGTAATATGCAGTGTATCATTGAAAATACCTTATAATATATAGTAGTTTATCATTGAAAATACCTTATAATATAACTTAATATGCAGTGTATCATTGAATATACCTTATGATATAACGTAATTTGTAGTGTATCATTGAAAATACCTTATAATATATAGTAGTTTATCAATGAAAATACCTTATAGTTTAACGTAATATGCAGTGTATCATTGAAAATACCTTGTAATATAACGTAATATGCAGTGTATCATTGGAAATACCTTATAATATAACGTAATATGCAGTGTATCATTGAAAATACCTTGTAATATAACGTAATATGCAGTGTATCATTGAAAATACCTTATAATATATGGTAATTCTAGTCTATCAATGAAAATACCTTATAATATAACGTAATATGCAGTGTATCATTGAAAATACCTTATAATATATCGTAATTTGTAGTGTATCATTGAAAATACCTTATAATATAACGTAATATGCAGTGTATCATTGAAAATACCTTATAATATAACGTAATATGCAGTGTATCATTGAAAATACCTTATAATATAACGTAATATGCAGTGTATCATTGAAAATACCTTATAATATAACGTAATATGCAGTGTATCATTGAAAATACCTTCCCATATAACGTAATATGCAGTGTATCATTGAAAATACCTTATAATATATCGTAATTTGTAGTGTATCAATGAAAATACCTTCTCATATAACGTAATATGCAGTGTATCATTGAAAATACCTTATAATATATCGTTTTCTTGTAGTGTATCTTTGAAAATACCTTATAATATAACGTAATATGCAGTGTATCATTGAAAATACCTTATAATATATAGTAGTTTATCATTGAAGATACCTTATAATATAACTTAATATGCAGTGTATCATTGAATATACCTTATGATATAACGTAATTTGTAGTGTATCATTGAAAATACCTTATAATATATAGTAGTTTATCATTGAAAATACCTTATAGTATAACGTAATATGCAGTGTATCATTGAAAATACCTTGTAATATAACGTAATATGCAGTGTATCATTGGAAATACCTTATAATATAACGTAATATGCAGTGTATCATTGAAAATACCTTATAATATATTGCAGTTTATCATTGAAAATACCTTTTAATATAACTTAATATGCAGTGTATCATTGAAAATACCTTATGATATAACGTAATATGCAGTGTATCATTGAAAATACCTTAGAATATATGGTAATTCTAGTCTATCAATGAAAATACCTTATAATATAACGTAATATGCAGTGTATCATTGAAAATACCTTATAGTATAACGTAATATGCAGTGTATCATTGAAAATACCTTGTAATATAACGTAATATGCAGTGTATCATTGAAAATACCTTATAATATATTGCAGTTTATCATTGAAAATACCTTTTAATATAACTTAATATGCAGTGTATCATTGAAAATACCTTATGATATAACGTAATATGCAGTGTATCATTGAAAATACCTTAGAATATATGGTAATTCTAGTCTATCAATGAAAATACCTTATAATATAACGTAATATGCAGTGTATCATTGAAAATACCTTATAATATATCGTAATTTGTAGTGTATCATTGAAAATACCTTATAATATAACGTAATATGCAGTGTATCATTGAAAATACCTTATAATATAACGTAATATGCAGTGTATCATTGAAAATACCTTATAATATAACGTAATATGCAGTGTATCATTGAAAATACCTTATAATATAACGTAATATGCAGTGTATCATTGAAAATACCTTCCCATATAACGTAATATGCAGTGTATCATTGAAAATACCTTATAATATATCGTAATTTGTAGTGTATCAATGAAAATACCTTCTCATATAACGTAATATGCAGTGTATCATTGAAAATACCTTATAATATATCGTTTTCTTGTAGTGTATCTTTGAAAATACCTTATAATATAACGTAATATGCAGTGTATCATTGAAAATACCTTATAATATATAGTAGTTTATCATTGAAAATACCTTATAATATAACTTAATATGCAGTGTATCATTGAATATACCTTATGATATAACGTAATTTGTAGTGTATCATTGAAAATACCTTATAATATATAGTAGTTTATCATTGAAAATACCTTATAGTATAACGTAATATGCAGTGTATCATTGAAAATACCTTGTAATATAACGTAATATGCAGTGTATCATTGGAAGTACCTTATAATATAACGTAATATGCAGTGTATCATTGAAAATACCTTATAATATATTGCAGTTTATCATTGAAAATACCTTTTAATATAACTTAATATGCAGTGTATCATTGAAAATACCTTATGATATAACGTAATATGCAGTGTATCATTGAAAATACCTTAGAATATATGGTAATTCTAGTCTATCAATGAAAATACCTTATAATATAACGTAATATGCAGTGTATCATTGAAAATACCTTATAATATATAGTAGTTTATCATTGAAAATACCTTATAATATAACTTAATATGCAGTGTATCATTGAATATACCTTATGATATAACGTAATTTGTAGTGTATCATTGAAAATACCTTATAATATATAGTAGTTTATCATTGAAAATACCTTATAGTATAACGTAATATGCAGTGTATCATTGAAAATACCTTGTAATATAACGTAATATGCAGTGTATCATTGGAAGTACCTTATAATATAACGTAATATGCAGTGTATCATTGAAAATACCTTATAATATATTGCAGTTTATCATTGAAAATACCTTTTAATATAACTTAATATGCAGTGTATCATTGAAAATACCTTATGATATAACGTAATATGCAGTGTATCATTGAAAATACCTTAGAATATATGGTAATTCTAGTCTATCAATGAAAATACCTTATAATATAACGTAATATGCAGTGTATCATTGAAAATACCTTATAATATATCGTAATTTGTAGTGTATCATTGAAAATACCTTATAATATAACGTAATATGCAGTGTATCATTGAAAATACCTTATAATATAACGTAATATGCAGTGTATCATTGAAAATACCTTATGATATACCGTAATATGCAGTGTATCATTGAAAATACCTTATAATATAACGTAATATGCAGTGTATCTTTGAAAATACCTTATAATATAACGTAATATGCAGTGTATCATTGAAAATACCTTATAATATATAGTAGTTTATCATTGAAAATACCTTATAATATAACTTAATATGCAGTGTATCATTGAAAATACCTTATGATATACCGTAATATGCAGTGTATCATTGATAATACCTTATAATATAACTTAATATGCAGTGTATCAATGAAAATACCTTATGTTATACCGTAATATGCAGTGTATCATTGAAAATACCTTATAATATAACGTAATATGCAGTGTATCATTGGAAATACCTTATAATATATCGTAATTTTTTAGTGTATCATTGAAAATACCTAATAATATAACGTAATATGCAGTGTATCATTGAAAATACCTTACAATATATGGTAATTCTTGTCTATCAATGAAAATACCTTATAATATAACGTAATATGCAGTGCATCATTGAAAATACCTTATAATATAACGTAATATGCAGTGTATCATGAAAAATACCTTATAATATAAAGTAATATGCAGTGTATCATTGAAAATACCTTATAAAATAACGTAATATGCAGTGTATCATTGAAAATACCTTCCCATATAACGTAATATGCAGTGTATCATTGAAAATACCTTATAATATATCGTTATTTGTAGTGTATCTTTGAAAATACCTTATAATATAACGTAATATGCAGTGTATCATTGAAAATACCTTATAATATATAGTAGTTTATCATTGAAAATACCTTATAATATAACTTAATATGCAGTGTATCATTGAAAATACCTTATAGTATAACGTAATATGCAGTGCATCATTGAAAATACCTTATAATATAACGTAATATGCAGTGTATCATTGAAAATACCTTATAATATAACGTAATATGCAGTGTATCATTGAAAATACCTTATAATATAACGTAATATGCAGTGTATCATTGAAAATACCTTATAATATAACGTAATATGCAGTGTATCATTGAAAATACCTTATAATATGTAGTAGTTTATCATTGAAAATACCTTATAATATAACGTAATATGCTGTGTATCATTGAAAATACCTTATAATATAACGTAATATGCAGTGTATCATTGAAAATACCTTATAATATATCGTTTTCTTGTAGTGTATCTTTGAAAATACCTTATAATATAACGTAATATGCAGTGTATCATTGAAAATACCTTATAATATATAGTAGTTTATCATTGAAAATACCTTATAATATAACTTAATATGCAGTGTATCATTGAATATACCTTATGATATAACGTAATTTGTAGTGTATCATTGAAAATACCTTATAATATATAGTAGTTTATCATTGAAAATACCTTATAGTATAACGTAATATGCAGTGTATCATTGAAAATACCTTGTAATATAACGTAATATGCAGTGTATCATTGGAAGTACCTTATAATATAACGTAATATGCAGTGTATCATTGAAAATACCTTATAATATATTGCAGTTTATCATTGAAAATACCTTTTAATATAACTTAATATGCAGTGTATCATTGAAAATACCTTATGATATAACGTAATATGCAGTGTATCATTGAAAATACCTTAGAATATATGGTAATTCTAGTCTATCAATGAAAATACCTTATAATATAACGTAATATGCAGTGTATCATTGAAAATACCTTATAATATATAGTAGTTTATCATTGAAAATACCTTATAATATAACTTAATATGCAGTGTATCATTGAATATACCTTATGATATAACGTAATTTGTAGTGTATCATTGAAAATACCTTATAATATATAGTAGTTTATCATTGAAAATACCTTATAGTATAACGTAATATGCAGTGTATCATTGAAAATACCTTGTAATATAACGTAATATGCAGTGTATCATTGGAAGTACCTTATAATATAACGTAATATGCAGTGTATCATTGAAAATACCTTATAATATATTGCAGTTTATCATTGAAAATACCTTTTAATATAACTTAATATGCAGTGTATCATTGAAAATACCTTATGATATAACGTAATATGCAGTGTATCATTGAAAACACCTTAGAATATATGGTAATTCTAGTCTATCAATGAAAATACCTTATAATATAACGTAATATGCAGTGTATCATTGAAAATACCTTATAATATATCGTAATTTGTAGTGTATCATTGAAAATACCTTATAATATAACGTAATATGCAGTGTATCATTGAAAATACCTTATAATATAACGTAATATGCAGTGTATCATTGAAAATACCTTATAATATAACGTAATATGCAGTGTATCATTGAAAATACCTTATAATATAACGTAATATGCAGTGTATCATTGATAATACCTTCCCATATAACGTAATATGCAGTGTATCATTGAAAATACCTTATAATATATCGTAATTTGTAGTGTATCAATGAAAATACCTTCTCGTATAACGTAATATGCAGTGTATCATTGAAAATACCTTATAATATATCGTTTTCTTGTAGTGTATCTTTGAAAATACCTTATAATATAACGTAATATGCAGTGTATCATTGAAAATGCCTTATAATATATAGTAGTTTGTCATTGAAAATACCTTATAATATAACTTAATATGCAGTGTATCATTGAAAATACCTTATGATATACCGTAATATGCAGTGTATCATTGAAAATACCTTATAATATAACGTAATATGCAGTGTATCATTGAAAATACCTTATAATATATCGTAATTTGTAGTGTATCAATGAAAATACCTTCTCATATAACGTAATATGCAGTGTATCATTGAAAATACCTTATAATTTATCGTTATTTGTAGTGTATCTTTGAAAATACCTTATAATATAACGTAATATGGAGTGTATCATTGAAAATACCTTATAATATATAGTAGTTTATCATTGAAAATACCTTATAATATAACTTAATATGCAGTGTATCATTGAAAATACCTTATAGTATAACGTAATATGCAGTGCATCATTGAAAATACCTTATAATATAACGTAATATGCAGTGTATCATTGAAAATACCTTATAATATAACGTAATATGCAGTGTATCATTGAAAATACCTTATAATATATCGTAATTTGTAGTGTATCATTGAAAATACCTTATAGTATTCCGTAATATGCAGTGCATCATTGAAAATACCTTATAATGTAACGTAATATGCAGTGTATCATTGAAAATACCTTATAATATATAGTAGTTTATCATTGAAAATACCTTATAATATAACTTAATATGCAGTGTATCATTGAAAATACCTTATGATATACCGTAATATGCAGTGTATCATTGAAAATACCTTATAATATAACGTAATATGCAGTGTATCATTGAAAATACCTTATAATATATCGTAATTTGTAGTGTATCTTTGAAAATACCTTATAATATAACGTAATATGCAGTGTATCATTGAAAATACCTTATAATATATAGTAGTTTATCATTGAAAATACCTTATAATATAACTTAATATGCAGTGTATCATTGAAAATACCTTATGATATACCGTAATATGCAGTGTATCATTGAAAATACCTTATAATATAACGTAATATGCAGTGTATCATTGAAAATACCTTATAATATATCGTAATTTGTAGTGTATCAATGAAAATACCTTCTCATATAACGTAATATGCAGTGTATCATTGAAAATACCTTATAATATATCGTTTTCTTGTAGTGTATCTTTGAAAATACCTTATAATATAACGTAATATGCAGTGTATCATTGAAAATACCTTATAATATATAGTAGTTTATAATTGAAAATACCTTATAATATAACTTAATATGCAGTGTATCATTGAAAATACCTTATGATATAACGTAATTTGTAGTGTATCATTGAAAATACATTATAATATATAGTAGTTTATCATTGAAAATACCTTATAGTATAACGTAATATGCAGTGTATCATTGAAAATACCTTATAATATAACGTAATATGCAGTGTATCATTGGAAATACCTTATAATATAACGTAATATGCAGTGTATCATTGAAAATACCTTATAATAAATTGCAGTTTATCATTGAAAATACCTTTTAATATAACTTAATATGCAGTGTATCATTGAAAATACCTTATGATATAACGTAATATGCAGTGTATCATTGAAAATACCTTAGAATATATGGTAATTCTAGTCTATCAATGAAAATACCTTATAATATAACGTAATATGCAGTGTATCATTGAAAATACCTTATAATATATCGTAATTTGTAGTGTATCATTGAAAATACCTTATAATATAACGTAATATGCAGTGTATCATTGAAAATACCTTATAATAAAACGTAATATGCAGTGTATCATTGAAAATACCTTATAATATAACGTAATATGCAGTGTATCATTGAAAATACCTTCCCATATAACTTAATATGCAGTGTATCATTGAATATACCTTATGATATAACGTAATTTGTAGTGTATCATTGAAAATACCTTATAATATAACGTAATATGCAGTGTATCATTGAAAATACCTTATAATATAACGTAATATGCAGTGTATCATTGAAAATACCTTATAATATAACGTAATATGCAGTGTATCATTGAAAATACCTTATAATATATCGTAATTTGTAGTGTATCAATGAAAATACCTTCTCATATAACGTAATATGCAGTGTATCATTGAAAATACCTTATAACATATCGTTATTTGTAGTGTGTCATTGAAAATACCTTATAATATAACGTAATATGCAGTGTATCATTGAAAATACCTTATAATATAACTTAATATGCAGTGTATCATTGAATATACCTTATGATATAACGTAATTTGTAGTGTATCATTGAAAATACCTTATAATATATAGTAGTTTATCATTGAAAATACCTTATAGTATAACGTAATATGCAGTGTATCATTGAAAATACCTTGTAATATAACGTAATATGCAGTGTATCATTGGAAATACCTTATAATATAACGTAATATGCAGTGTATCATTGAAAATACCTTATAATAAATTGCAGTTTATCATTGAAAATACCTTTTAATATAACTTAATATGCAGTGTATCATTGAAAATACCTTATGATATAACGTAATATGCAGTGTATCATTGAAAATACCTTAGAATATATGGTAATTCTAGTCTATCAATGAAAATACCTTATAATATAACGTAATATGCAGTGTATCATTGAAAATACCTTATAATATATCGTAATTTGTAGTGTATCATTGAAAATACCTTATAATATAACGTAATATGCAGTGTATCATTGAAAATACCTTATAATAAAACGTAATATGCAGTGTATCATTGAAAATACCTTATAATATAACGTAATATGCAGTGTATCATTGAAAATACCTTCCCATATAACTTAATATGCAGTGTATCATTGAATATACCTTATGATATAACGTAATTTGTAGTGTATCATTGAAAATACCTTATAATATAACGTAATATGCAGTGTATCATTGAAAATACCTTATAATATAACGTAATATGCAGTGTATCATTGAAAATACCTTATAATATAACGTAATATGCAGTGTATCATTGAAAATACCTTATAATATATCGTAATTTGTAGTGTATCAATGAAAATACCTTCTCATATAACGTAATATGCAGTGTATCATTGAAAATACCTTATAATATATCGTTATTTGTAGTGTGTCATTGAAAATACCTTATAATATAACGTAATATGCAGTGTATCATTGAAAATACCTTATAATATAACTTAATATGCAGTGTATCATTGAATATACCTTATGATATAACGTAATTTGTAGTGTATCATTGAAAATACCTTATAATATATAGTAGTTTATCATTGAAAATACCTTATAGTATAACGTAATATGCAGTGTATCATTGAAAATACCTTGTAATATAACGTAATATGCAGTGTATCATTGGAAATACCTTATAATATAACGTAATATGCAGTGTATCATTGACAATACCTTATAATATATTGCAGTTTATCATTGAAAATACCTTTTAATATAACTTAATATGCAGTGTATCATTGAAAATACCTTATGATATAACGTAATATGCAGTGTATCATTGAAAATACCTTAGAATATATGGTAATTCTAGTCTATCAATGAAAATACCTTATAATATAACGTAATATGCAGTGTATCATTGAAAATACCTTATAATATATCGTAATTTGTAGTGTATCATTGAAAATGCCTTATAATATAACGTAATATGCAGTGTATCATTGAAAATACCTTATAATATAACGTAATATGCAGTTTATCATTGAAAATACCTTCCCATATAACGTAATATGCAGTGTATCATTGAAAATACCTTATAATATATCGTAATTTGTAGTGTATCTATGAAAATACCTTCTCATATAACGTAATATGCAGTGTATCATTGAAAATACCTTATAATATATCGTTATTTGTAGTGTATCTTTGAAAATACCTTATAATATAACGTAATATGCAGTGTATCATTGAAAATACCTTATAATATATAGTAGTTTATCATTGAAAATACCTTATAATATAACTTAATATGCAGTGCATCATTGAATATACCTTATGATATAACGTAATTTGTAGTGTATCATTGAAAATACCTTATAATATATAGTAGTTTATCATTGAAAATACCTTATAGTATAACGTAATATGCAGTGTATCATTGATAATACCTTCCCATATAACGTAATATGCAGTGTATCATTGAAAATACCTTATAATATATCGTAATTTGTAGTGTATCTTTGAAAATACCTTATAATATAACGTAATATGCAGTGTATCATTGAAAATACCTTATAATATATAGTAGTTTATCATTGAAAATACCTTATAATATAACTTAATATGCAGTGTATCATTGAAAATACCTTATGATATACCGTAATATGCAGTGTATCATTGAAAATACCTTATAATATAACGTAATATGCAGTGTATCATTGAAAATACCTTATAATATATCGTAATTTGTAGTGTATCAATGAAAATACCTTCTCATATAACGTAATATGCAGTGTATCATTGAAAATACCTTATAATATATCGTTTTCTTGTAGTGTATCTTTGAAAATACCTTATAATATAACGTAATATGCAGTGTATCATTGAAAATACCTTATAATATATAGTAGTTTATAATTGAAAATACCTTATAATATAACTTAATATGCAGTGTATCATTGAATATACCTTATGATATAACGTAATTTGTAGTGTATCATTGAAAATACATTATAATATATAGTAGTTTATCATTGAAAATACCTTATAGTATAACGTAATATGCAGTGTATCATTGAAAATACCTTGTAATATAACGTAATATGCAGTGTATCATTGGAAATACCTTATAATATAACGTAATATGCAGTGTATCATTGAAAATACCTTATAATAAATTGCAGTTTATCATTGAAAATACCTTTTAATATAACTTAATATGCAGTGTATCATTGAAAATACCTTATGATATAACGTAATATGCAGTGTATCATTGAAAATACCTTAGAATATATGGTAATTCTAGTCTATCAATGAAAATACCTTATAATATAACGTAATATGCAGTGTATCATTGAAAATACCTTATAATATATCGTAATTTGTAGTGTATCATTGAAAATACCTTATAATATAACGTAATATGCAGTGTATCATTGAAAATACCTTATAATAAAACGTAATATGCAGTGTATCATTGAAAATACCTTATAATATAACGTAATATGCAGTGTATCATTGAATATACCTTCCCATATAACTTAATATGCAGTGTATCATTGAATATACCTTATGATATAACGTAATTTGTAGTGTATCATTGAAAATACCTTATAATATAACGTAATATGCAGTGTATCATTGAAAATACCTTATAATATAACGTAATATGCAGTGTATCATTGAAAATACCTTATAATATAACGTAATATGCAGTGTATCATTGAAAATACCTTATAATATATCGTAATTTGTAGTGTATCAATGAAAATACCTTCTCATATAACGTAATATGCAGTGTATCATTGAAAATACCTTATAACATATCGTTATTTGTAGTGTGTCATTGAAAATACCTTATAATATAACGTAATATGCAGTGTATCATTGAAAATACCTTATAATATAACTTAATATGCAGTGTATCATTGAATATACCTTATGATATAACGTAATTTGTAGTGTATCATTGAAAATACCTTATAATATATAGTAGTTTATCATTGAAAATACCTTATAGTATAACGTAATATGCAGTGTATCATTGAAAATACCTTGTAATATAACGTAATATGCAGTGTATCATTGGAAGTACCTTATAATATAACGTAATATGCAGTGTATCATTGAAAATACCTTATAATAAATTGCAGTTTATCATTGAAAATACCTTTTAATATAACTTAATATGCAGTGTATCATTGAAAATACCTTATGATATAACGTAATATGCAGTGTATCATTGAAAATACCTTAGAATATATGGTAATTCTAGTCTATCAATGAAAATACCTTATAATATAACGTAATATGCAGTGTATCATTGAAAATACCTTATAATATATCGTAATTTGTAGTGTATCATTGAAAATACCTTATAATATAACGTAATATGCAGTGTATCATTGAAAATACCTTATAATAAAACGTAATATGCAGTGTATCATTGAAAATACCTTATAATATAACGTAATATGCAGTGTATCATTGAAAATACCTTCCCATATAACTTAATATGCAGTGTATCATTGAATATACCTTATGATATAACGTAATTTGTAGTGTATCATTGAAAATACCTTATAATATAACGTAATATGCAGTGTATCATTGAAAATACCTTATAATATAACGTAATATGCAGTGTATCATTGAAAATACCTTATAATATAACGTAATATGCAGTGTATCATTGAAAATACCTTATAATATATCGTAATTTGTAGTGTATCAATGAAAATACCTTCTCATATAACGTAATATGCAGTGTATCATTGAAAATACCTTATAATATATCGTTATTTGTAGTGTGTCATTGAAAATACCTTATAATATATCGTAATGTGTAGTGTATCATTGAAAATACCTTATAGTATAACTTAATATGCAGTGTATCATTGAATATACCTTATGATATAACGTAATTTGTAGTGTATCATTGAAAATACCTTATAATATATAGTAGTTTATCATTGAAAATACCTTATAGTATAACGTAATATGCAGTGTATCATTGAAAATACCTTACAATATAACGTAATATGAAGTGTATCATTGAAAATACCTTCTAATATAACGTAATATGCAGTGTATCATTGACAATACCTTATAATATATTGCAGTTTATCATTGAAAATACCTTTTAATATAACTTAATATGCAGTGTATCATTGAAAATACCTTATGATATAACGTAATATGCAGTGTATCATTGAAAATACCTTAGAATATATGGTAATTCTAGTCTATCAATGAAAATACCTTATAATATAACGTAATATGCAGTGTATCATTGAAAATACCTTATAATATATCGTAATTTGTAGTGTATCATTGAAAATGCCTTATAATATAACGTAATATGCAGTGTATCATTGAAAATACATTATAACATAACGTAATATGCAGTTTATCATTGAAAATACCTTCCCATATAACGTAATATGCAGTGTATCATTGAAAATACCTTATAATATATCGTAATTTGTAGTGTATCTATGAAAATACCTTCTCATATAACGTAATATGCAGTGTATCATTGAAAATACCTTATAATATATCGTTATTTGTAGTGTATCTTTGAAAATACCTTATAATATAACGTAATATGCAGTGTATCATTGAAAATACCTTATAATATATAGTAGTTTATCATTGAAAATACCTTATAATATAACTTAATATGCAGTGCATCATTGAATATACCTTATGATATAACGTAATTTGTAGTGTATCATTGAAAATACCTTATAATATATAGTAGTTTATCATTGAAAATACCTTATAGTATAACGTAATATGCAGTGTATCATTGATAATACCTTCCCATATAACGTAATATGCAGTGTATCATTGAAAATACCTTATAATATATCGTAATTTGTAGTGTATCTTTGAAAATACCTTATAATATAACGTAATATGCAGTGTATCATTGAAAATACCTTATAATATATAGTAGTTTATCATTGAAAATACCTTATAATATAACTTAATATGCAGTGTATCATTGAAAATACCTTATGATATACCGTAATATGCAGTGTATCATTGAAAATACCTTATAATATAACGTAATATGCAGTGTATCATTGAAAATACCTTATAATATATCGTAATTTGTAGTGTATCAATGAAAATACCTTCTCATATAACGTAATATGCAGTGTATCATTGAAAATACCTTATAATATATCGTTTTCTTGTAGTGTATCTTTGAAAATACCTTATAATATAACGTAATATGCAGTGTATCATTGAAAATACCTTATAATATATAGTAGTTTATAATTGAAAATACCTTATAATATAACTTAATATGCAGTGTATCATTGAATATACCTTATGATATAACGTAATTTGTAGTGTATCATTGAAAATACATTATAATATATAGTAGTTTATCATTGAAAATACCTTATAGTATAACGTAATATGCAGTGTATCATTGAAAATACCTTGTAATATAACGTAATATGCAGTGTATCATTGGAAATACCTTATAATATAACGTAATATGCAGTGTATCATTGAAAATACCTTATAATAAATTGCAGTTTATCATTGAAAATACCTTTTAATATAACTTAATATGCAGTGTATCATTGAAAATACCTTATGATATAACGTAATATGCAGTGTATCATTGAAAATACCTTAGAATATATGGTAATTCTAGTCTATCAATGAAAATACCTTATAATATAACGTAATATGCAGTGTATCATTGAAAATACCTTATAATATATCGTAATTTGTAGTGTATCATTGAAAATACCTTATAATATAACGTAATATGCAGTGTATCATTGAAAATACCTTATAATAAAACGTAATATGCAGTGTATCATTGAAAATACCTTATAATATAACGTAATATGCAGTGTATCATTGAATATACCTTCCCATATAACTTAATATGCAGTGTATCATTGAATATACCTTATGATATAACGTAATTTGTAGTGTATCATTGAAAATACCTTATAATATAACGTAATATGCAGTGTATCATTGAAAATACCTTATAATATAACGTAATATGCAGTGTATCATTGAAAATACCTTATAATATAACGTAATATGCAGTGTATCATTGAAAATACCTTATAATATATCGTAATTTGTAGTGTATCAATGAAAATACCTTCTCATATAACGTAATATGCAGTGTATCATTGAAAATACCTTATAATATATCGTTATTTGTAGTGTGTCATTGAAAATACCTTATAATATAACGTAATATGCAGTGTATCATTGAAAATACCTTATAATATAACTTAATATGCAGTGTATCATTGAATATACCTTATGATATAACGTAATTTGTAGTGTATCATTGAAAATACCTTATAATATATAGTAGTTTATCATTGAAAATACCTTATAGTATAACGTAATATGCAGTGTATCATTGAAAATACCTTGTAATATAACGTAATATGCAGTGTATCATTGGAAATACCTTATAATATAACGTAATATGCAGTGTATCATTGAAAATACCTTATAATATATTGCAGTTTATCATTGAAAATACCTTTTAATATAACTTAATATGCAGTGTATCATTGAAAATACCTTATGATATAACGTAATATGCAGTGTATCATTGAAAATACCTTAGAATATATGGTAATTCTAGTCTATCAATGAAAATACCTTATAATATAACGTAATATGCAGTGTATCATTGAAAATACCTTATAATATATCGTAATTTGTAGTGTATCATTGAAAATGCCTTATAATATAACGTAATATGCAGTGTATCATTGAAAATACCTCATAATATAACGTAATATGCAGTTTATCATTGAAAATACCTTCCCATATATCGTAATATGCAGTGTATCATTGAAAATACCTTATAATATATCGTAATTTGTAGTGTATCTATGAAAATACCTTCTCATATAACGTAATATGCAGTGTATCATTGAAAATACCTTATAATATATCGTTATTTGTAGTGTATCTTTGAAAATACCTTATAATATAACGTAATATGCAGTGTATCATTGAAAATACCTTATAATATATAGTAGTTTATCATTGAAAATACCTTATAATATAACTTAATATGCAGTGCATCATTGAATATACCTTATGATATAACGTAATTTGTAGTGTATCATTGAAAATACCTTATAATATATAGTAGTTTATCATTGAAAATACCTTATAGTATAACGTAATATGCAGTGTATCATTGATAATACCTTCCCATATAACGTAATATGCAGTGTATCATTGAAAATACCTTATAATATATCGTAATTTGTAGTGTATCAATGAAAATACCTTCTCATATAACGTAATATGCAGTGTATCATTGAAAATACCTTATAATATATCGTTTTCTTGTAGTGTATCATTGAAAATACCTTATAATATAACTTAATATGCAGTGTATCATTGAATATACCTTATGATATAACGTAATTTGTAGTGTATCATTGAAAATACCTTATAATATATAGTAGTTTATCATTGAAAATACCTTATAGTATAACGTAATATGCAGTGTATCATTGAAAATACCTTGTAATATAACGTAATATGCAGTGTATCATTGGAAATACCTTATAATATAACGTAATATGCAGTGTATCATTGAAAATACCTTATAATATATTGCAGTTTATCATTGAAAATACCTTTTAATATAACTTAATATGCAGTGTATCATTGAAAATACCTTATGATATAACGTAATATGCAGTGTATCATTGACAATACCTTAGAATATATGGTAATTCTAGTCTATCAATGAAAATACCTTATAATATAACGTAATATGCAGTGTATCATTGAAAATACCTTATAATATATCGTAATTTGTAGTGTATCATTGAAAATACCTTATAATATAACGTAATATGAAGTGTATCATTGAAAATACCTTATAATAAAACGTAATATGCAGTGTATCATTGAAAATACCTTATAATATAACGTAATATGCAGTGTATCATTGAAAATACCTTATGATATAACGTAATATGCAGTGTATCATTGAAAATACCTTAGAATATATGGTAATTCTAGTCTATCAATGAAAATACCTTATAATATAACGTAATATGCAGTGTATCATTGAAAATACCTTATAATATATCGTAATTTGTAGTGTATCATTGAAAATACCTTATAATATAACGTAATATGCAGTGTATCATTGAAAATACCTTATAATATAACGTAATATGCAGTGTATCATTGAAAATACCTTATAATATAACGTAATATGCAGTGTATCATTGAAAATACCTTATAATATAACGTAATATGCAGTGTATCATTGAAAATACCTTCCCATATAACGTAATATGCAGTGTATCATTGAAAATACCTTATAATATAACGTAATATGCAGTGTATCATTGAAAATACCTTATAATATAACGTAATATGCAGTGTATCATTGAAAATACCTTATAATATAACGTAATATGCAGTGTATCATTGATAATACCTTCCCATATAACGTAATATGCAGTGTATCATTGAAAATACCTTATAATATATCGTAATTTGTAGTGTATCAATGAAAATACCTTCTCATATAACGTAATATGCAGTGTATCATTGAAAATACCTTATAATATATCGTTTTCTTGTAGTGTATCTTTGAAAATACCTTATAATATAACGTAATATGCAGTGTATCATTGAAAATACCTTATAATATATAGTAGTTTATCATTGAAAATACCTTATAATATAACTTAATATGCAGTGTATCATTGAAAATACCTTATGATATACCGTAATATGCAGTGTATCATTGAAAATACCTTATAATATAACGTAATATGCAGTGTATCATTGAAAATACCTTATAATATATCGTAATTTGTAGTGTATCAATGAAAATACCTTCTCATATAACGTAATATGCAGTGTATCATTGAAAATACCTTATAATTTATCGTTATTTGTAGTGTATCTTTGAAAATACTTTATAATATAACGTAATATGGAGTGTATCATTGAAAACACCTTATAATATATAGTAGTTTATCATTGAAAATACCTTATAATATAACTTAATATGCAGTGTATCATTGAAAATACCTTATAGTATAACGTAATATGCAGTGCATCATTGAAAATACCTTATAATATAACGTAATATGCAGTGTATCATTGAAAATACCTTATAATATAACGTAATATGCAGTGTATCATTGAAAATACCTTATAATATATCGTAATTTGTAGTGTATCATTGAAAATACCTTATAGTATTCCGTAATATGCAGTGCATCATTGAAAATACCTTATAATGTAACGTAATATGCAGTGTATCATTGAAAATACCTTATAATATAACGTAATATGCAGTGTATCATTGAAAATACCTTCCCATATAACGTAATATGCAATGTATCATTGAAAATACCTTATAATATAACGTAATATGCAGTGTATCATTGAAAATACCTTATAATATAACGTAATATGCAGTGTATCATTGAAAATACCTTATAATATAACGTAATATGCAGTTTATCATTGAAAATACCTTCCCATATAACGTAATATGCAGTGTATCATTGAAAATACCTTATAATATATCGTAATTTGTAGTATATCTATGAAAATACCTTCTCATATAACGTAATATGCAGTGTATCATTGAAAATACCTTATAATATATCGTTATTTGTAGTGTATCTTTGAAAATACCTTATAATATAACGTAATATGCAGTGTATCATTGAAAATACCTTATAATATATAGTAGTTTATCATTGAAAATACCTTATAATATAACTTAATATGCAGTGTATCATTGAATATACCTTATGATACAACGTAATTTGTAGTGTATCATTGAAAATACCTTATAATATATAGTAGTTTATCATTGAAAATACCTTATAGTATAACGTAATATGCAGTGTATCATTGAAAATACCTTGTAATATAACGTAATATGCAGTGTATCATTGGAAATACCTTATAATATAACGTAATATGCAGTGTATCATTGAAAATACCTTATAATTTATCGTTATTTGTAGTGTATCTTTGAAAATACCTTATAATATAACGTAATATGCAGTGTATCATTGAAAATACCTTATAATATATCGTAATTTGTAGTGTATCAATGAAAATACCTTCTCATATAACGTAATATGCAGTGTATCATTGAAAATACCTTATAATATATCGTTATTTGTAGTGTGTCATTGAAAATACCTTATAATATAACGTAATAAGCAGTGTATCATTGAAAATACCTTATAATATAACGTAATATGCAGTGTATCATTGAAAATACCTTATAATATAACGTAATATGCAGTGTATCATTGAAAATACCTTCCCATATAACTTAATATGCAGTGTATCATTGAATATACCTTATGATATAACGTAATTTGTAGTGTATCATTGAAAATACCTTATAATATATAGTAGTTTATCATTGAAAATACCTTATAGTATAACGTAATATGCAGTGTATCATTGAAAATACCTTATAATATATCGTTATTTGTAGTGTATCTTTGAAAATACCTTATAATATAACGTAATATGTAGTGTATCATTGAAAATACCTTTTAATATATAGTAGTTTATCATTGAAAATACCTTATAATATAACGTAATATGCAGTGTATCATTGAAAATACCTTATAATATAACGTAATATGCAGTGTATCATTGAAAATACCTTGTAATATAACGTAATATGCAGTGTATCATTGAAAATACCTTATAATATATTGCAGTTTATCATTGAAAATACCTTTTAATATAACTTAATATGCAGTGTATCATTGAAAATACCTTATAATATATTGCAGTTTATCATTGAAAATACCTTTTAATATAACTTAATATGCAGTGTATCATTGAAAATACCTTATGATATAACGTAATATGCAGTGTATCATTGAAAATACCTTAGAATATATGGTAATTCTAGTCTATCAATGAAAATACCTTATAATATAACGTAATATGCAGTGTATCATTGAAAATACCTTATAATATATCGTAATTTGTAGTGTATCATTGAAAATGCCTTATAATATAACGTAATATGCAGTGTATCATTGAAAATACCTCATAATATAACGTAATATGCAGTTTATCATTGAAAATACCTTCCCATATAACGTAATATGCAGTGTATCATTGAAAATACCTTATAATATATCGTAATTTGTAGTGTATCTATGAAAATACCTTCTCATATAACGTAATATGCAGTGTATCATTGAAAATACCTTATAATATATCGTTATTTGTAGTGTATCTTTGAAAATACCTTATAATATAACGTAATATGCAGTGTATCATTGAAAATACCTTATAATATATAGTAGTTTATCATTGAAAATACCTTATAATATAACTTAATATGCAGTGCATCATTGAATATACCTTATGATATAACGTAATTTGTAGTGTATCATTGAAAATACCTTATAATATATAGTAGTTTATCATTGAAAATACCTTATAGTATAACGTAATATGCAGTGTATCATTGATAATACCTTCCCATATAACGTAATATGCAGTGTATCATTGAAAATACCTTATAATATATCGTAATTTGTAGTGTATCAATGAAAATACCTTCTCATATAACGTAATATGCAGTGTATCATTGAAAATACCTTATAATATATCGTTTTCTTGTAGTGTATCATTGAAAATACCTTATAATATAACTTAATATGCAGTGTATCATTGAATATACCTTATGATATAACGTAATTTGTAGTGTATCATTGAAAATACCTTATAATATATAGTAGTTTATCATTGAAAATACCTTATAGTATAACGTAATATGCAGTGTATCATTGAAAATACCTTGTAATATAACGTAATATGCAGTGTATCATTGGAAATACCTTATAATATAACGTAATATGCAGTGTATCATTGAAAATACCTTATAATATATTGCAGTTTATCATTGAAAATACCTTTTAATATAACTTAATATGCAGTGTATCATTGAAAATACCTTATGATATAACGTAATATGCAGTGTATCATTGAAAATACCTTAGAATATATGGTAATTCTAGTCTATCAATGAAAATACCTTATAATATAACGTAATATGCAGTGTATCATTGAAAATACCTTATAATATATCGTAATTTGTAGTGTATCATTGAAAATACCTTATAATATAACGTAATATGCAGTGTATCATTGAAAATACCTCATAATATAACGTAATATGCAGTTTATCATTGAAAATACCTTCCCATATAACGTAATATGCAGTGTATCATTGAAAATACCTTATAATATATCGTAATTTGTAGTGTATCTATGAAAATACCTTCTCATATAACGTAATATGCAGTGTATCATTGAAAATACCTTATAATATATCGTTATTTGTAGTGTATCTTTGAAAATACCTTATAATATAACGTAATATGCAGTGTATCATTGAAAATACCTTATAATATATAGTAGTTTATCATTGAAAATACCTTATAATATAACTTAATATGCAGTGTATCATTGAATATACCTTATGATATAACGTAATTTGTAGTGTATCATTGAAAATACCTTATAATATATAGTAGTTTATCATTGAAAATACCTTATAGTATAACGTAATATGCAGTGTATCATTGATAATACCTTCCCATATAACGTAATATGCAGTGTATCATTGAAAATACCTTATAATATATCGTAATTTGTAGTGTATCAATGAAAATACCTTCTCATATAACGTAATATGCAGTGTATCATTGAAAATACCTTATAATATATCGTTTTCTTGTAGTGTATCTTTGAAAATACCTTATAATATAACGTAATATGCAGTGTATCATTGAAAATACCTTATAATATATAGTAGTTTATCATTGAAAATACCTTATAATATAACTTAATATGCAGTGTATCATTGAAAATACCTTATGATATACCGTAATATGCAGTGTATCATTGAAAATACCTTATAATATAACGTAATATGCAGTGTATCATTGAAAATACCTTATAATATATCGTAATTTGTAGTGTATCAATGAAAATACCTTCTCATATAACGTAATATGCAGTGTATCATTGAAAATACCTTATAATATATCGTTTTCTTGTAGTGTATCTTTGAAAATACCTTATAATATAACGTAATATGCAGTGTATCATTGAAAATACCTTATAATATATAGTAGTTTATCATTGAAAATACCTTATAATATAACTTAATATGCAGTGTATCATTGAAAATACCTTATGATATAACGTAATATGCAGTGTATCATTGAAAATACCTTAGAATATATGGTAATTCTAGTCTATCAATGAAAATACCTTATAATATAACGTAATATGCAGTGTATCATTGAAAATACCTTATAATATATCGTAATTTGTAGTGTATCATTGAAAATACCTTATAATATAACGTAATATGCAGTGTATCATTGAAAATACCTTATAATAAAACGTAATATGCAGTGTATCATTGAAAATACCTTATAATATAACGTAATATGCAGTGTATCATTGAAAATACCTTATGATATAACGTAATATGCAGTGTATCATTGAAAATACCTTAGAATATATGGTAATTCTAGTCTATCAATGAAAATACCTTATAATATAACGTAATATGCAGTGTATCATTGAAAATACCTTATAATATATCGTAATTTGTAGTGTATCATTGAAAATACCTTATAATATAACGTAATATGCAGTGTATCATTGAAAATACCTTATAATATAACGTAATATGCAGTGTATCATTGAAAATACCTTATAATATAACGTAATATGCAGTGTATCATTGAAAATACCTTATAATATAACGTAATATGCAGTGTATCATTGAAAATACCTTCCCATATAACGTAATATGCAGTGTATCATTGAAAATACCTTATAATATAACGTAATATGCAGTGTATCATTGAAAATACCTTATAATATAACGTAATATGCAGTGTATCATTGAAAATACCTTATAATATAACGTAATATGCAGTGTATCATTGATAATACCTTCCCATATAACGTAATATGCAGTGTATCATTGAAAATACCTTATAATATATCGTAATTTGTAGTGTATCAATGAAAATACCTTCTCATATAACGTAATATGCAGTGTATCATTGAAAATACCTTATAATATATCGTTTTCTTGTAGTGTATCTTTGAAAATACCTTATAATATAACGTAATATGCAGTGTATCATTGAAAATACCTTATAATATATAGTAGTTTATCATTGAAAATACCTTATAATATAACTTAATATGCAGTGTATCATTGAAAATACCTTATGATATACCGTAATATGCAGTGTATCATTGAAAATACCTTATAATATAACGTAATATGCAGTGTATCATTGAAAATACCTTATAATATATCGTAATTTGTAGTGTATCAATGAAAATACCTTCTCATATAACGTAATATACAGTGTATCATTGAAAATACCTTATAATTTATCGTTATTTGTAGTGTATCTTTGAAAATACCTTATAATATAACGTAATATGGAGTGTATCATTGAAAACACCTTATAATATATAGTAGTTTATCATTGAAAATACCTTATAATATAACTTAATATGCAGTGTATCATTGAAAATACCTTATAGTATAACGTAATATGCAGTGCATCATTGAAAATACCTTATAATATAACGTAATATGCAGTGTATCATTGAAAATACCTTATAATATAACGTAATATGCAGTGTATCATTGAAAATACCTTATAATATATCGTAATTTGTAGTGTATCATTGAAAATACCTTATAGTATTCCGTAATATGCAGTGCATCATTGAAAATACCTTATAATGTAACGTAATATGCAGTGTATCATTGAAAATACCTTATAATATAACGTAATATGCAGTGTATCATTGAAAATACCTTCCCATATAACGTAATATGCAGTGTATCATTGAAAATACCTTATAATATAACGTAATATGCAGTGTATCATTGAAAATACCTTATAATATAACGTAATATGCAGTGTATCATTGAAAATACCTCATAATATAACGTAATATGCAGTTTATCATTGAAAATACCTTCCCATATAACGTAATATGCAGTGTATCATTGAAAATACCTTATAATATATCGTAATTTGTAGTATATCTATGAAAATACCTTCTCATATAACGTAATATGCAGTGTATCATTGAAAATACCTTATAATATATCGTTATTTGTAGTGTATCTTTGAAAATACCTTATAATATAACGTAATATGCAGTGTATCATTGAAAATACCTTATAATATATAGTAGTTTATCATTGAAAATACCTTATAATATAACTTAATATGCAGTGTATCATTGAATATACCTTATGATATAACGTAATTTGTAGTGTATCATTGAAAATACCTTATAATATATAGTAGTTTATCATTGAAAATACCTTATAGTATAACGTAATATGCAGTGTATCATTGAAAATACCTTGTAATATAACGTAATATGCAGTGTATCATTGGAAATACCTTATAATATAACGTAATATGCAGTGTATCATTGAAAATACCTTATAATTTATCGTTATTTGTAGTGTATCTTTGAAAATACCTTATAATATAACGTAATATGCAGTGTATCATTGAAAATACCTTATAATATATCGTAATTTGTAGTGTATCAATGAAAATACCTTCTCATATAACGTAATATGCAGTGTATCATTGAAAATACCTTATAATATATCGTTATTTGTAGTGTGTCATTGAAAATACCTTATAATATAACGTAATAAGCAGTGTATCATTGAAAATACCTTATAATATAACGTAATATGCAGTGTATCATTGAAAATACCTTATAATATAACGTAATATGCAGTGTATCATTGAAAATACCTTCCCATATAACTTAATATGCAGTGTATCATTGAATATACCTTATGATATAACGTAATTTGTAGTGTATCATTGAAAATACCTTATAATATATAGTAGTTTATCATTGAAAATACCTTATAGTATAACGTAATATGCAGTGTATCATTGAAAATACCTTATAATATATCGTTATTTGTAGTGTATCTTTGAAAATACCTTATAATATAACGTAATATGTAGTGTATCATTGAAAATATCTTTTAATATATAGTAGTTTATCATTGAAAATACCTTATAATATAACGTAATATGCAGTGTATCATTGAAAATACCTTGTAATATAACGTAATATGCAGTGTATCATTGAAAATACCTTATAATATATTGCAGTTTATCATTGAAAATACCTTTTAATATAACTTAATATGCAGTGTATCATTGAAAATACCTTATGATATAACGTAATATGCAGTGTATCATTGAAAATACCTTAGAATATATGGTAATTCTAGTCTATCAATGAAAATACCTTATAATATAACGTAATATGCAGTGTATCATTGAAAATACCTTATAATATAACGTAATATGCAGTGTATCATTGAAAATACCTTATAATATAACGTAATATGCAGTGTATCATTGAAAATACCTTCCCATATAACGTAATATGCAGTGTATCATTGAAAATACCTTATAATATATCGTAATTTGTAGTGTATCAATGAAAATACCTTCTCATATAACGTAATATGCAGTGTATCATTGAAAATACCTTATAATATATCGTTTTCTTGTAGTGTATCTTTGAAAATACCTTATAATATAACGTAATATGCAGTGTATCATTGAAAATACCTTATAATATATAGTAGTTTATCATTGAAAATACCTTATAATATAACTTAATATGCAGTGTATCATTGAAAATACCTTATGATATACCGTAATATGCAGTGTATCATTGAAAATACCTTATAATATAACGTAATATGCAGTGTATCATTGAAAATACCTTATAATATATCGTAATTTGTAGTGTATCAATGAAAATACCTTCTCATATAACGTAATATGCAGTGTATCATTGAAAATACCTTATAATTTATCGTTATTTGTAGTGTATCTTTGAAAATACCTTATAATATAACGTAATATGCAGTGTATCATTGAAAATACCTTATGATATACCGTAATATGCAGTGTATCATTGAAAATACCTTATAATATAACGTAATATGCAGTGTATCATTGAAAATACCTTATAATATATCGTAATTTGTAGTGTATCAATGAAAATACCTTCTCATATAACGTAATATGCAGTGTATCATTGAAAATACCTTATAATTTATCGTTATTTGTAGTGTATCTTTGAAAATACCTTATAATATAACGTAATATGCAGTGTATCATTGAAAATACCTTATAATATATCGTAATTTGTAGTGTATCAATGAAAATACCTTCTCATATAACGTAATATGCAGTGTATCATTGAAAATACCTTATAATTTATCGTTATTTGTAGTGTATCTTTGAAAATACCTTATAATATAACGTAATATGGAGTGTATCATTGAAAACACCTTATAATATATAGTAGTTTATCATTGAAAATACCTTATAATATAACTTAATATGCAGTGTATCATTGAAAATACCTTATAGTATAACGTAATATGCAGTGCATCATTGAAAATACCTTATAATATATCGTAATTTGTAGTGTATCAATGAAAATACCTTCTCATATAACGTAATATGCAGTGTATCATTGAAAATACCTTATAATATATCGTTTTCTTGTAGTGTATCTTTGAAAATACCTTATAATATAACGTAATATGCAGTGTATCATTGAAAATACCTTATAATATATAGTAGTTTATCATTGAAAATACCTTATAATATAACTTAATATGCAGTGTATCATTGAAAATACCTTATGATATACCGTAATATGCAGTGTATCATTGAAAATACCTTATAATATAACGTAATATGCAGTGTATCATTGAAAATACCTTATAATATATCGTAATTTGTAGTGTATCAATGAAAATACCTTCTCATATAACGTAATATGCAGTGTATCATTGAAAATACCTTATAATTTATCGTTATTTGTAGTGTATCTTTGAAAATACCTTATAATATAACGTAATATGCAGTGTATCATTGAAAATACCTTATGATATACCGTAATATGCAGTGTATCATTGAAAATACCTTATAATATAACGTAATATGCAGTGTATCATTGAAAATACCTTATAATATATCGTAATTTGTAGTGTATCAATGAAAATACCTTCTCATATAACGTAATATGCAGTGTATCATTGAAAATACCTTATAATTTATCGTTATTTGTAGTGTATCTTTGAAAATACCTTATAATATAACGTAATATGCAGTGTATCATTGAAAATACCTTATAATATATCGTAATTTGTAGTGTATCAATGAAAATACCTTCTCATATAACGTAATATGCAGTGTATCATTGAAAATACCTTATAATTTATCGTTATTTGTAGTGTATCTTTGAAAATACCTTATAATATAACGTAATATGGAGTGTATCATTGAAAACACCTTATAATATATAGTAGTTTATCATTGAAAATACCTTATAATATAACTTAATATGCAGTGTATCATTGAAAATACCTTATAGTATAACGTAATATGCAGTGCATCATTGAAAATACCTTATAATATAACGTAATATGCAGTGTATCATTGAAAATACCTTATAATATAACGTAATATGCAGTGTATCATTGAAAATACCTTATAATATATCGTAATTTGTAGTGTATCATTGAAAATACCTTATAGTATTCCGTAATATGCAGTGCATCATTGAAAATACCTTATAATGTAACGTAATATGCAGTGTATCATTGAAAATACCTTATAATATAACGTAATATGCAGTGTATCATTGAAAATACCTTCCCATATAACGTAATATGCAGTGTATCATTGAAAATACCTTATAATATAACGTAATATGCAGTGTATCATTGAAAATACCTTATAATATAACGTAATATGCAGTGTATCATTGAAAATACCTCATAATATAACGTAATATGCAGTTTATCATTGAAAATACCTTCCCATATAACGTAATATGCAGTGTATCATTGAAAATACCTTATAATATATCGTAATTTGTAGTATATCTATGAAAATACCTTCTCATATAACGTAATATGCAGTGTATCATTGAAAATACCTTATAATATATCGTTATTTGTAGTGTATCTTTGAAAATACCTTATAATATAACGTAATATGCAGTGTATCATTGAAAATACCTTATAATATATAGTAGTTTATCATTGAAAATACCTTATAATATAACTTAATATGCAGTGTATCATTGAATATACCTTATGATATAACGTAATTTGTAGTGTATCATTGAAAATACCTTATAATATATAGTAGTTTATCATTGAAAATACCTTATAGTATAACGTAATATGCAGTGTATCATTGAAAATACCTTGTAATATAACGTAATATGCAGTGTATCATTGGAAATACCTTATAATATAACGTAATATGCAGTGTATCATTGAAAATACCTTATAATATATCGTTATTTGTAGTGTATCTTTGAAAATACCTTATAATATAACGTAATATGCAGTGTATCATTGAAAATACCTTATAATATATCGTAATTTGTAGTGTATCAATGAAAATACCTTCTCATATAACGTAATATGCAGTGTATCATTGAAAATACCTTATAATATATCGTTATTTGTAGTGTGTCATTGAAAATACCTTATAATATAACGTAATAAGCAGTGTATCATTGAAAATACCTTATAATATAACGTAATATGCAGTGTATCATTGAAAATACCTTATAATATAACGTAATATGCAGTGTATCATTGAAAATACCTTCCCATATAACTTAATATGCAGTGTATCATTGAATATACCTTATGATATAACGTAATTTGTAGTGTATCATTGAAAATACCTTATAATATATAGTAGTTTATCATTGAAAATACCTTATAGTATAACGTAATATGCAGTGTATCATTGAAAATACCTTATAATATATCGTTATTTGTAGTGTATCTTTGAAAATACCTTATAATATAACGTAATATGTAGTGTATCATTGAAAATATCTTTTAATATATAGTAGTTTATCATTGAAAATACCTTATAATATAACGTAATATGCAGTGTATCATTGAAAATACCTTATAATATAACGTAATATGCAGTGTATCATTGAAAATACCTTGTAATATAACGTAATATGCAGTGTATCATTGAAAATACCTTATAATATATTGCAGTTTATCATTGAAAATACCTTTTAATATAACTTAATATGCAGTGTATCATTGAAAATACCTTATGATATAACGTAATATGCAGTGTATCATTGAAAATACCTTAGAATATATGGTAATTCTAGTCTATCAATGAAAATACCTTATAATATAACGTAATATGCAGTGTATCATTGAAAATACCTTATAATATAACGTAATATGCAGTGTATCATTGAAAATACCTTATAATATAACGTAATATGCAGTGTATCATTGAAAATACCTTCCCATATAACGTAATATGCAGTGTATCATTGAAAATACCTTATAATATATCGTAATTTGTAGTGTATCAATGAAAATACCTTCTCATATAACGTAATATGCAGTGTATCATTGAAAATACCTTATAATATATCGTTTTCTTGTAGTGTATCTTTGAAAATACCTTATAATATAACGTAATATGCAGTGTATCATTGAAAATACCTTATAATATATAGTAGTTTATCATTGAAAATACCTTATAATATAACTTAATATGCAGTGTATCATTGAAAATACCTTATGATATACCGTAATATGCAGTGTATCATTGAAAATACCTTATAATATAACGTAATATGCAGTGTATCATTGAAAATACCTTATAATATATCGTAATTTGTAGTGTATCAATGAAAATACCTTCTCATATAACGTAATATGCAGTGTATCATTGAAAATACCTTATAATTTATCGTTATTTGTAGTGTATCTTTGAAAATACCTTATAATATAACGTAATATGCAGTGTATCATTGAAAATACCTTATGATATACCGTAATATGCAGTGTATCATTGAAAATACGTTATAATATAACGTAATATGCAGTGTATCATTGAAAATACCTTATAATATATCGTAATTTGTAGTGTATCAATGAAAATACCTTCTCATATAACGTAATATGCAGTGTATCATTGAAAATACCTTATAATTTATCGTTATTTGTAGTGTATCTTTGAAAATACCTTATAATATAACGTAATATGCAGTGTATCATTGAAAATACCTTATAATATATCGTAATTTGTAGTGTATCAATGAAAATACCTTCTCATATAACGTAATATGCAGTGTATCATTGAAAATACCTTATAATATATCGTTATTTGTAGTGTGTCATTGAAAATACCTTATAATATAACGTAATATGCAGTGTATCATTGAAAATACCTTATAATATAACGTAATATGCAGTGTATCATTGAAAATACCTTATAATATAACGTAATATGCAGTGTATCATTGAAAATACCTTATAATATATCGTAATTTGTAGTGTATCAATGAAAATACCTTCTCATATAACGTAATATGCAGTGTATCATTGAAAATACCTTATAATATATCGTTATTTGTAGTGTGTCATTGAAAATACCTTATAATATAACGTAATATGCAGTGTATCATTGAAAATACCTTATAATATAACGTAATATGCAGTGTATCATTGAAAATACCTTATAATATAACGTAATATGCAGTGTATCATTGAAAATACCTTATAATATAACGTAATATGCAGTGTATCATTGAAAATACCTTATAATATATAGTAGTTTATCATTGAAAATACCTTATAATATAACTTAATATGCAGTGTATCATTGAAAATACCTTATGATATACCGTAATATGCAGTGTATCATTGAAAATACCTTATAATATAACGTAATATGCAGTGTATCATTGAAAATACCTTATAATATATCGTTTTCTTGTAGTGTATCTTTGAAAATACCTTATAGTATAACGTAATATGCAGTGTATCATTGAAAATACCTTATAATATATAGTAGTTTATCATTGAAAATACCTTATAATATAACTTAATATGCAGTGTATCATTGAATATACCTTATGATATAACGTAATTTGTAGTGTATCATTGAAAATACCTTATAATATATAGTAGTTTATCATTGAAAATACCTTATAGTATAACGTAATATGCAGTGTATCATTGAAAATACCTTGTAATATAACGTAATATGCAGTGTATCATTGGAAATACCTTATAATATAACGTAATATGCAGTGTATCATCGAAAATACCTTATAATTTATCGTTATTTGTAGTGTATCTTTGAAAATACCTTATAATATAACGTAATATGCAGTGTATCATTGAAAATACCTTATAATATATCGTAATTTGTAGTGTATCAATGAAAATACCTTCTCATATAACGTAATATGCAGTGTATCATTGAAAATACCTTATAATATATCGTTATTTGTAGTGTGTCATTGAAAATACCTTATAATATAACGTAATAAGCAGTGTATCATTGAAAATACCTTATAATATAACGTAATATGCAGTGTATCATTGAAAATACCTTATAATATAACGTAATATGCAGTGTATCATTGAAAATACCTTCCCATATAACTTAATATGCAGTGTATCATTGAATATACCTTATGATATAACGTAATTTGTAGTGTATCATTGAAAATACCTTATAATATATAGTAGTTTATCATTGAAAATACCTTATAGTATAACGTAATATGCAGTGTATCATTGAAAATACCTTATAATATATCGTTATTTGTAGTGTATCTTTGAAAATACCTTATAATATAACGTAATATGTAGTGTATCATTGAAAATACCTTTTAATATATAGTAGTTTATCATTGAAAATACCTTATAATATAACGTAATATGGAGTGTATCATTGAAAATACCTTATAATATAACGTAATATGCAGTGTATCATTGAAAATACCTTGTAATATAACGTAATATGCAGTGTATCATTGAAAATACCTTATAATATATTGCAGTTTATCATTGAAAATACCTTTTAATATAACTTAATATGCAGTGTATCATTGAAAATACCTTATGATATAACGTAATATGCAGTGTATCATTGAAAATACCTTAGAATATATGGTAATTCTAGTCTATCAATGAAAATACCTTATAATATAACGTAATATGCAGTGTATCATTGAAAATACCTTATAATATAACGTAATATGCAGTGTATCATTGAAAATACCTTATAATATAACGTAATATGCAGTGTATCATTGAAAATACCTTCCCATATAACGTAATATGCAGTGTATCATTGAAAATACCTTATAATATATCGTAATTTGTAGTGTATCAATGAAAATACCTTCTCATATAACGTAATATGCAGTGTATCATTGAAAATACCTTATAATATATCGTTTTCTTGTAGTGTATCTTTGAAAATACCTTATAATATAACGTAATATGCAGTGTATCATTGAAAATACCTTATAATATATCGTAATTTGTAGTGTATCAATGAAAATACCTTCTCATATAACGTAATATGCAGTGTATCATTGAAAATACCTTATAATATATCGTTATTTGTAGTGTGTCATTGAAAATACCTTATAATATAACGTAATATGCAGTGTATCATTGAAAATACCTTATAATATAACGTAATATGCAGTGTATCATTGAAAATACCTTATAATATAACGTAATATGCAGTGTATCATTGAAAATACCTTCCCATATAACTTAATATGCAGTGTATCATTGAATATACCTTATGATATATCGTAATTTGTAGTGTATCATTGAAAATACCTTATAATATATTGCAGTTTATCATTGAAAATACCTTTTAATATAACTTAATATGCAGTGTATCATTGAAAATACCTTATGATATAACGTAATATGCAGTGTATCATTGAAAATACCTTAGAATATATGGTAATTCTAGTCTATCAATGAAAATACCTTATAATATAACGTAATATGCAGTGTATCATTGAAAATACCTTATAATATAACGTAATATGCAGTGTATCATTGAAAATACCTTATAATATAACGTAATATGCAGTGTATCATTGAAAATACCTTCCCATATAACGTAATATGCAGTGTATCATTGAAAATACCTTATAATATATCGTAATTTGTAGTGTATCAATGAAAATACCTTCTCATATAACGTAATATGCAGTGTATCATTGAAAATACCTTATAATATATCGTTTTCTTGTAGTGTATCTTTGAAAATACCTTATAATATAACGTAATATGCAGTGTATCATTGAAAATACCTTATAATATATAGTAGTTTATCATTGAAAATACCTTATAATATAACTTAATATGCAGTGTATCATTGAAAATACCTTATGATATAACGTAATATGCAGTGTATCATTGAAAATACCTTATAATATAACGTAATATGCAGTGTATCATTGAAAATACCTTATAATATATCGTAATTTGTAGTGTATCAATGAAAATACCTTCTCATATAACGTAATATGCAGTGTATCATTGAAAATACCTTATAATTTATCGTTATTTGTAGTGTATCTTTGAAAATACCTTATAATATAACGTAATATGCAGTGTATCATTGAAAATACCTTATGATATACCGTAATATGCAGTGTATCATTGAAAATACCTTATAATATAACGTAATATGCAGTGTATCATTGAAAATACCTTATAATATATCGTAATTTGTAGTGTATCAATGAAAATACCTTCTCATATAACGTAATATGCAGTGTATCATTGAAAATACCTTATAATTTATCGTTATTTGTAGTGTATCTTTGAAAATACCTTATAATATAACGTAATATGCAGTGTATCATTGAAAATACCTTATAATATATCGTAATTTGTAGTGTATCAATGAAAATACCTTCTCATATAACGTAATATGCAGTGTATCATTGAAAATACCTTATAATATATCGTTATTTGTAGTGTGTCATTGAAAATACCTTATAATATAACGTAATATGCAGTGTATCATTGAAAATACCTTATAATATAACGTAATATGCAGTGTATCATTGAAAATACCTTATAATATAACGTAATATGCAGTGTATCATTGAAAATACCTTATAATATATCGTAATTTGTAGTGTATCAATGAAAATACCTTCTCATATAACGTAATATGCAGTGTATCATTGAAAATACCTTATAATATATCGTTATTTGTAGTGTGTCATTGAAAATACCTTATAATATAACGTAATATGCAGTGTATCATTGAAAATACCTTATAATATAACGTAATATGCAGTGTATCATTGAAAATACCTTATAATATAACGTAATATGCAGTGTATCATTGAAAATACCTTCCCATATAACTTAATATGTAGTGTATCATTGAATATACCTTATGATATAACGTAATTTGTAGTGTATCATTGAAAATACCTTATAATATATAGTAGTTTATCATTGAAAATACCTTATAATATAACTTAATATGCAGTGTATCATTGAAAATACCTTATGATATACCGTAATATGCAGTGTATCATTGAAAATACCTTATAATATAACGTAATATGCAGTGTATCATTGAAAATACCTTATAATATATCGTAATATGCAGTGTATCATTGAAAATACCTTATAATATATCGTAATTTGTAGTGTATCAATGAAAATACCTTCTCATATAACGTAATATGCAGTGTATCATTGAAAATACCTTATAATATATCGTTTTCTTGTAGTGTATCTTTGAAAATACCTTATAATATAACGTAATATGCAGTGTATCATTGAAAATACCTTATAATATATAGTAGTTTATCATTGAAAATACCTTATAATATAACTTAATATGCAGTGTATCATTGAAAATACCTTATGATATACCGTAATATGCAGTGTATCATTGAAAATACCTTATAATATAACGTAATATGCAGTGTATCATTGAAAATACCTTATAATATATCGTTTTCTTGTAGTGTATCTTTGAAAATACCTTATAGTATAACGTAATATGCAGTGTATCATTGAAAATACCTTATAATATATAGTAGTTTATCATTGAAAATACCTTATAATATAACTTAATATGCAGTGTATCATTGAATATACCTTATGATATAACGTAATTTGTAGTGTATCATTGAAAATACCTTATAATATATAGTAGTTTATCATTGAAAATACCTTATAGTATAACGTAATATGCAGTGTATCATTGAAAATACCTTGTAATATAACGTAATATGCAGTGTATCATTGAAAATACCTTATAATATATCGTAATTTGTAGTGTATCAATGAAAATACCTTCTCATATAACGTAATATGCAGTGTATCATTGAAAATACCTTATAATTTATCGTTATTTGTAGTGTATCTTTGAAAATACCTTATAATATAACGTAATATGCAGTGTATCATTGAAAATACCTTATGATATACCGTAATATGCAGTGTATCATTGAAAATACCTTATAATATAACGTAATATGCAGTGTATCATTGAAAATACCTTATAATATATCGTAATTTGTAGTGTATCAATGAAAATACCTTCTCATATAACGTAATATGCAGTGTATCATTGAAAATACCTTATAATTTATCGTTATTTGTAGTGTATCTTTGAAAATACCTTATAATATAACGTAATATGCAGTGTATCATTGAAAATACCTTATAATATATCGTAATTTGTAGTGTATCAATGAAAATACCTTCTCATATAACGTAATATGCAGTGTATCATTGAAAATACCTTATAATATATCGTTATTTGTAGTGTTTCATTGAAAATACCTTATAATATAACGTAATATGCAGTGTATCATTGAAAATACCTTATAATATAACGTAATATGCAGTGTATCATTGAAAATACCTTATAATATAACGTAATATGCAGTGTATCATTGAAAATACCTTATAATATATCGTAATTTGTAGTGTATCAATGAAAATACCTTCTCATATAACGTAATATGCAGTGTATCATTGAAAATACCTTATAATATATCGTTATTTGTAGTGTGTCATTGAAAATACCTTATAATATAACGTAATATGCAGTGTATCATTGAAAATACCTTATAATATAACGTAATATGCAGTGTATCATTGAAAATACCTTATAATATAACGTAATATGCAGTGTATCATTGAAAATACCTTCCCATATAACTTAATATGTAGTGTATCATTGAATATACCTTATGATATAACGTAATTTGTAGTGTATCATTGAAAATACCTTATAATATATAGTAGTTTATCATTGAAAATACCTTATAATATAACTTAATATGCAGTGTATCATTGAAAATACCTTATGATATACCGTAATATGCAGTGTATCATTGAAAATACCTTATAATATAACGTAATATGCAGTGTATCATTGAAAATACCTTATAATATATCGTAATATGCAGTGTATCATTGAAAATACCTTATAATATATCGTAATTTGTAGTGTATCAATGAAAATACCTTCTCATATAACGTAATATGCAGTGTATCATTGAAAATACCTTATAATATATCGTTTTCTTGTAGTGTATCTTTGAAAATACCTTATAATATAACGTAATATGCAGTGTATCATTGAAAATACCTTATAATATATAGTAGTTTATCATTGAAAATACCTTATAATATAACTTAATATGCAGTGTATCATTGAAAATACCTTATGATATACCGTAATATGCAGTGTATCATTGAAAATACCTTATAATATAACGTAATATGCAGTGTATCATTGAAAATACCTTATAATATATCGTAATTTGTAGTGTATCAATGAAAATACCTTCTCATATAACGTAATATGCAGTGTATCATTGAAAATACCTTATAATTTATCGTTATTTGTAGTGTATCTTTGAAAATACCTTATAATATAACGTAATATGCAGTGTATCATTGAAAATACCTTATAATATATCGTAATTTGTAGTGTATCAATGAAAATACCTTCTCATATAACGTAATATGCAGTGTATCATTGAAAATACCTTATAATATATCGTTATTTGTAGTGTGTCATTGAAAATACCTTATAATATAACGTAATATGCAGTGTATCTTTGAAAATACCTTATAATATAACGTAATATGCAGTGTATCATTGAACATACCTTATAATATATAGTAGTTTATCATTGAAAATACCTTATAATATAACTTAATATGCAGTGTATCATTGAAAATACCTTATGATATACCGTAATATGCAGTGTATCATTGAAAATACCTTATAATATAACGTAATATGCAGTGTATCATTGAAAATACCTTATAATATATCGTAATTTGTAGTGTATCAATGAAAATACCTTCTCATAAAACGTAATATGCAGTGTATCATTGAAAATACCTTATAATTTATCGTTATTTGTAGTGTATCTTTGAAAATACCTTATAATATAACGTAATATGCAGTGTATCATTGAAAATACCTTATAATATATCGTAATTTGTAGTGTATCAATGAAAATACCTTCTCATATAACGTAATATGCAGTGTATCATTGAAAATACCTTATAATATATCGTTATTTGTAGTGTGTCATTGAAAATACCTTATAATATAACGTAATATGCAGTGTATCATTGAAAATACCTTATAATATAACGTAATATGCAGTGTATCATTGAAAATACCTTATAATATAACGTAATATGCAGTGTATCATTGAAAATACCTTATAATATATCGTAATTTGTAGTGTATCAATGAAAATACCTTCTCATATAACGTACTATGCAGTGTATCATTGAAAATACCTTATAATATATCGTAATTTGTAGTGTATCATTGAAAATACCTTATAATATAACGTAATATGCAGTGTATCATTGAAAATACCTTATAATATAACGTAATATGCAGTGTATCATTGAAAATACCTTATAATATAACGTAATATGCAGTGTATCATTGAAAATACCTTCCCATATAACTTAATATGCAGTGTATCATTGAATATACCTTATGATATAACGTAATTTGTAGTGTATCATTGAAAATACCTTATAATATATAGTAGTTTATCATTGAAAATACCTTATAATATAACGTAATATGCAGTGTATCATTGAAAATACCTTATAATATATCGTTATTTGTAGTGTATCTTTGAAAATACCTTATAATATAACGTAATATGCAGTGTATCATTGAAAATACCTTTTAATATATAGTAGTTTATCATTGAAAATACCTTATAATATAACTTAATATGCAGTGTATCATTGAAAATACCTTATAGTATAACGTAATATGCAGTGCATCATTGAAAATACCTTATAATATAACGTAATATGCAGTGTATCATTGAAAATACCTTATAATATAACGTAATATGCAGTGTATCATTGAAAATACCTTATAATATATAGTAGTTTATCATTGAAAATACCTTATAATATAACGTAATATGCAGTGTATCATTGAAAATACCTTATAATATATCGTTTTCTTGTAGTGTATCTTTGAAAATACCTTATAGTATAACGTAATATGCAGTGTATCATTGAAAATACCTTATAATATATAGTAGTTTATCATTGAAAATACCTTATAATATAACTTAATATGCAGTGTATCATTGAATATACCTTATGATATAACGTAATTTGTAGTGTATCATTGAAAATACCTTATAATATATAGTAGTTTATCATTGAAAATACCTTATAGTATAACGTAATATGCAGTGTATCATTGAAAATACCTTGTAATATAACGTAATATGCAGTGTATCATTGGAAATACCTTATAATATAACGTAATATGCAGTGTATCATTGAAAATACCTTATAATTTATCGTTATTTGTAGTGTATCTTTGAAAATACCTTATAATATAACGTAATATGCAGTGTATCATTGAAAATACCTTATAATATATCGTAATTTGTAGTGTATCAATGAAAATACCTTCTCATATAACGTAATATGCAGTGTATCATTGAAAATACCTTATAATATATCGTTATTTGTAGTGTGTCATTGAAAATACCTTATAATATAACGTAATAAGCAGTGTATCATTGAAAATACCTTATAATATAACGTAATATGCAGTGTATCATTGAAAATACCTTATAATATAACGTAATATGCAGTGTATCATTGAAAATACCTTCCCATATAACTTAATATGCAGTGTATCATTGAATATACCTTATGATATAACGTAATTTGTAGTGTATCATTGAAAATACCTTATAATATATAGTAGTTTATCATTGAAAATACCTTATAGTATAACGTAATATGCAGTGTATCATTGAAAATACCTTATAATATATCGTTATTTGTAGTGTATCTTTGAAAATACCTTATAATATAACGTAATATGTAGTGTATCATTGAAAATACCTTTTAATATATAGTAGTTTATCATTGAAAATACCTTATAATATAACGTAATATGCAGTGTATCATTGAAAATACCTTATAATATAACGTAATATGCAGTGTATCATTGAAAATACCTTGTAATATAACGTAATATGCAGTGTATCATTGAAAATACCTTATAATATATTGCAGTTTATCATTGAAAATACCTTTTAATATAACTTAATATGCAGTGTATCATTGAAAATACCTTATGATATAACGTAATATGCAGTGTATCATTGAAAATACCTTAGAATATATGGTAATTCTAGTCTATCAATGAAAATACCTTATAATATAACGTAATATGCAGTGTATCATTGAAAATACCTTATAATATAACGTAATATGCAGTGTATCATTGAAAATACCTTATAATATAACGTAATATGCAGTGTATCATTGAAAATACCTTCCCATATAACGTAATATGCAGTGTATCATTGAAAATACCTTATAATATATCGTAATTTGTAGTGTATCAATGAAAATACCTTCTCATATAACGTAATATGCAGTGTATCATTGAAAATACCTTATAATATATCGTTTTCTTGTAGTGTATCTTTGAAAATACCTTATAATATAACGTAATATGCAGTGTATCATTGAAAATACCTTATAATATATCGTAATTTGTAGTGTATCAATGAAAATACCTTCTCATATAACGTAATATGCAGTGTATCATTGAAAATACCTTATAATATATCGTTATTTGTAGTGTGTCATTGAAAATACCTTATAATATAACGTAATATGCAGTGTATCATTGAAAATACCTTATAATATAACGTAATATGCAGTGTATCATTGAAAATACCTTATAATATAACGTAATATGCAGTGTATCATTGAAAATACCTTATAATATATCGTAATTTGTAGTGTATCAATGAAAAATACCTTCTCATATAACGTAATATGCAGTGTATCATTGAAAATACCTTATAATATATCGTTATTTGTAGTGTGTCATTGAAAATACCTTATAATATAACGTAATATGCAGTGTATCATTGAAAATACCTTATAATATAACGTAATATGCAGTGTATCATTGAAAATACCTTATAATATAACGTAATATGCAGTGTATCATTGAAAATACCTTCCCATATAACTTAATATGCAGTGTATCATTGAATATACCTTATGATATAACGTAATTTGTAGTGTATCATTGAAAATACCTTATAATATATAGTAGTTTATCATTGAAAATACCTTATAATATAACTTAATATGCAGTGTATCATTGAAAATACCTTATGATATACCGTAATATGCAGTGTATCATTGAAAATACCTTATAATATAACGTAATATGCAGTGTATCATTGAAAATACCTTATAATATATCGTAATATGCAGTGTATCATTGAAAATACCTTATAATATATCGTAATTTGTAGTGTATCAATGAAAATACCTTCTCATATAACGTAATATGCAGTGTATCATTGAAAATACCTTATAATATATAGTAGTTTATCATTGAAAATACCTTATAATATAACTTAATATGCAGTGTATCATTGAAAATACCTTATGATATACCGTAATATGCAGTGTATCATTGAAAATACCTTATAATATAACGTAATATGCAGTGTATCATTGAAAATACCTTATAATATATCGTAATTTGTAGTGTATCAATGAAAATACCTTCTCATATAACGTAATATGCAGTGTATCATTGAAAATACCTTATAATATATCGTTATTTGTAGTGTATCTTTGAAAATACCTTATAATATAACGTAATATGCAGTGTATCATTGAAAATACCTTATAATATATCGTAATTTGTAGTGTATCAATGAAAATACCTTCTCATATAACGTAATATGCAGTGTATCATTGAAAATACCTTATAATATATCGTTATTTGTAGTGTGTCATTGAAAATACCTTATAATATAACGTAATATGCAGTGTATCTTTGAAAATACCTTATAATATAACGTAATATGCAGTGTATCATTGAACATACCTTATAATATATAGTAGTTTATCATTGAAAATACCTTATAATATAACTTAATATGCAGTGTATCATTGAAAATACCTTATGATATACCGTAATATGCAGTGTATCATTGAAAATACCTTATAATATAACGTAATATGCAGTGTATCATTGAAAATACCTTATAATATATCGTAATTTGTAGTGTATCAATGAAAATACCTTCTCATATAACGTAATATGCAGTGTATCATTGAAAATACCTTATAATTTATCGTTATTTGTAGTGTATCTTTGAAAATACCTTATAATATAACGTAATATGCAGTGTATCATTGAAAATACCTTATAATATATCGTAATTTGTAGTGTATCAATGAAAATACCTTCTCATATAACGTAATATGCAGTGTATCATTGAAAATACCTTATAATATATCGTTATTTGTAGTGTGTCATTGAAAATACCTTATAATATAACGTAATATGCAGTGTATCATTGAAAATACCTTATAATATAACGTAATATGCAGTGTATCATTGAAAATACCTTATAATATAACGTAATATGCAGTGTATCATTGAAAATACCTTATAATATATCGTAATTTGTAGTGTATCAATGAAAATACCTTCTCATATAACGTACTATGCAGTGTATCATTGAAAATACCTTATAATATATCGTTATTTGTAGTGTGTCATTGAAAATACCTTATAATATAACGTAATATGCAGTGTATCATTGAAAATACCTTATAATATAACGTAATATGCAGTGTATCATTGAAAATACCTTATAATATAACGTAATATGCAGTGTATCATTGAAAATACCTTCCCATATAACTTAATATGCAGTGTATCATTGAATATACCTTATGATATAACGTAATTTGTAGTGTATCATTGAAAATACCTTATAATATATAGTAGTTTATCATTGAAAATACCTTATAGTATAACGTAATATGCAGTGTATCATTGAAAATACCTTATAATATATCGTTATTTGTAGTGTATCTTTGAAAATACCTTATAATATAACGTAATATGCAGTGTATCATTGAAAATACCTTTTAATATATAGTAGTTTATCATTGAAAATACCTTATAATATAACTTAATATGCAGTGTATCATTGAAAATACCTTATAGTATAACGTAATATGCAGTGCATCATTGAAAATACCTTATAATATAACGTAATATGCAGTGTATCATTGAAAATACCTTATAATATAACGTAATATGCAGTGTATCATTGAAAATACCTTATAATATATAGTAGTTTATCATTGAAAATACCTTATAATATAACTTAATATGCAGTGTATCATTGAAAATACCTTATGATATACCGTAATATGCAGTGTATCATTGAAAATACCTTATAATATAACGTAATATGCAGTGTATCATTGAAAATACCTTATAATATATCGTTTTCTTGTAGTGTATCTTTGAAAATACCTTATAGTATAACGTAATATGCAGTGTATCATTGAAAATACCTTATAATATATAGTAGTTTATCATTGAAAATACCTTATAATATAACTTAATATGCAGTGTATCATTGAATATACCTTATGATATAACGTAATTTGTAGTGTATCATTGAAAATACCTTATAATATATAGTAGTTTATCATTGAAAATACCTTATAGTATAACGTAATATGCAGTGTATCATTGAAAATACCTTGTAATATAACGTAATATGCAGTGTATCATTGGAAATACCTTATAATATAACGTAATATGCAGTGTATCATTGAAAATACCTTATAATTTATCGTAATTTGTAGTGTATCTTTGAAAATACCTTATAATATAACGTAATATGCAGTGTATCATTGAAAATACCTTATAATATATCGTAATTTGTAGTGTATCAATGAAAATACCTTCTCATATAACGTAATATGCAGTGTATCATTGAAAATACCTTATAATATATCGTTATTTGTAGTGTGTCATTGAAAATACCTTATAATATAACGTAATAAGCAGTGTATCATTGAAAATACCTTATAATATAACGTAATATGCAGTGTATCATTGAAAATACCTTATAATATAACGTAATATGCAGTGTATCATTGAAAATACCTTCCCATATAACTTAATATGCAGTGTATCATTGAATATACCTTATGATATAACGTAATTTGTAGTGTATCATTGAAAATACCTTATAATATATAGTAGTTTATCATTGAAAATACCTTATAGTATAACGTAATATGCAGTGTATCATTGAAAATACCTTATAATATATCGTTATTTGTAGTGTATCTTTGAAAATACCTTATAATATAACGTAATATGTAGTGTATCATTGAAAATACCTTTTAATATATAGTAGTTTATCATTGAAAATACCTTATAATATAACGTAATATGCAGTGTATCATTGAAAATACCTTATAATATAACGTAATATGCAGTGTATCATTGAAAATACCTTGTAATATAACGTAATATGCAGTGTATCATTGAAAATACCTTATAATATATTGCAGTTTATCATTGAAAATACCTTTTAATATAACTTAATATGCAGTGTATCATTGAAAATACCTTATGATATAACGTAATATGCAGTGTATCATTGAAAATACCTTAGAATATATGGTAATTCTAGTCTATCAATGAAAATACCTTATAATATAACGTAATATGCAGTGTATCATTGAAAATACCTTATAATATAACGTAATATGCAGTGTATCATTGAAAATACCTTATAATATAACGTAATATGCAGTGTATCATTGAAAATACCTTCCCATATAACGTAATATGCAGTGTATCATTGAAAATACCTTATAATATATCGTAATTTGTAGTGTATCAATGAAAATACCTTCTCATATAACGTAATATGCAGTGTATCATTGAAAATACCTTATAATATATCGTTTTCTTGTAGTGTATCTTTGAAAGTACCTTATAATATAACGTAATATGCAGTGTATCATTGAAAATACCTTATAATATATCGTAATTTGTAGTGTATCAATGAAAATACCTTCTCATATAACGTAATATGCAGTGTATCATTGAAAATACCTTATAATATATCGTTATTTGTAGTGTGTCATTGAAAATACCTTATAATATAACGTAATATGCAGTGTATCATTGAAAATACCTTATAATATAACGTAATATGCAGTGTATCATTGAAAATACCTTATAATATAACGTAATATGCAGTGTATCATTGAAAATACCTTATAATATATCGTAATTTGTAGTGTATCAATGAAAATACCTTCTCATATAACGTAATATGCAGTGTATCATTGAAAATACCTTATAATATATCGTTATTTGTAGTGTGTCATTGAAAATACCTTATAATATAACGTAATATGCAGTGTATCATTGAAAATACCTTATAATATAACGTAATATGCAGTGTATCATTGAAAATACCTTATAATATAACGTAATATGCAGTGTATCATTGAAAATACCTTCCCATATAACTTAATATGCAGTGTATCATTGAATATACCTTATGATATAACGTAATTTGTAGTGTATCATTGAAAATACCTTATAATATATAGTAGTTTATCATTGAAAATACCTTATAATATAACTTAATATGCAGTGTATCATTGAAAATACCTTATGATATACCGTAATATGCAGTGTATCATTGAAAATACCTTATAATATAACGTAATATGCAGTGTATCATTGAAAATACCTTATAATATATCGTAATATGCAGTGTATCATTGAAAATACCTTATAATATATCGTAATTTGTAGTGTATCAATGAAAATACCTTCTCATATAACGTAATATGCAGTGTATCATTGAAAATACCTTATAATATATAGTAGTTTATCATTGAAAATACCTTATAATATAACTTAATATGCAGTGTATCATTGAAAATACCTTATGATATACCGTAATATACAGTGTATCATTGAAAATACCTTATAATATAACGTAATATGCAGTGTATCATTGAAAATACCTTATAATATATCGTAATTTGTAGTGTATCAATGAAAATACCTTCTCATATAACGTAATATGCAGTGTATCATTGAAAATACCTTATAATTTATCGTTATTTGTAGTGTATCTTTGAAAATACCTTATAATATAACGTAATATGCAGTGTATCATTGAAAATACCTTATAATATATCGTAATTTGTAGTGTATCAATGAAAATACCTTCTCATATAACGTAATATGCAGTGTATCATTGAAAATACCTTATAATATATCGTTATTTGTAGTGTGTCATTGAAAATACCTTATAATATAACGTAATATGCAGTGTATCATTGAAAATACCTTATAATATAACGTAATATGCAGTGTATCATTGAACATACCTTATAATATAACGTAATATGCAGTGTATCATTGAAAATACCTTATAATATATCGTAATTTGTAGTGTATCAATGAAAATACCTTCTCATATAACGTAATATGCAGTGTATCATTGAAAATACCTTATAATATATCGTTATTTGTAGTGTGTCATTGAAACTACCTTATAATATAACGTAATATGCAGTGTATCATTGAAAATACCTTATAATATAACGTAATATGCAGTGTATCATTGAAAATACCTTATAATATAACGTAATATGCAGTGTATCATTGAAAATACCTTCCCATATAACTTAATATGCAGTGTATCATTGAATATACCTTATGATATAACGTAATTTGTAGTGTATCATTGAAAATACCTTATAATATATAGTAGTTTATCATTGAAAATACCTTATAGTATAACGTAATATGCAGTGTATCATTGAAAATACCTTATAATATATCGTTATTTGTAGTGTATCTTTGAAAATACCTTATAATATAACGTAATATGCAGTGTATCATTGAAAATACCTTTTAATATATAGTAGTTTATCATTGAAAATACCTTATAATATAACTTAATATGCAGTGTATCATTGAAAATACCTTATAATATAACTTAATATGCAGTGTATCATTGAAAATACCTTATGATATACCGTAATATGCAGTGTATCATTGAAAATACCTTATAATATAACGTAATATGCAGTGTATCATTGAAAATACCTTATAATATATCGTTTTCTTGTAGTGTATCTTTGAAAATACCTTATAATATAACGTAATATGCAGTGTATCATTGAAAATACCTTATAATATATAGTAGTTTATCATTGAAAATACCTTATAATATAACTTAATATGCAGTGTATCATTGAAAATACCTTATGATATACCGTAATATGCAGTGTATCATTGAAAATACCTTATAATATAACGTAATATGCAGTGTATCATTGAAAATACCTTATAATATATCGTAATTTGTAGTGTATCAATGAAAATACCTTCTCATATAACGTAATATGCAGTGTATCATTGAAAATACCTTCTCATATAACGTAATATGCAGTGTATCATTGAAAATACCTTATAATATATCGTTATTTGTAGTGTGTCATTGAAAATACCTTATAATATAACGTAATATGCAGTGTATCATTGAAAATACCTTATAATATATCGTAATTTGTAGTGTATCAATGAAAATACCTTCTCATATAACGTAATATGCAGTGTATCATTGAAAATACCTTATAATATATCGTTATTTGTAGTGTGTCATTGAAAATACCTTATAATATAACGTAATATGCAGTGTATCATTGAAAATACCTTATAATATAACGTAATATGCAGTGTATCATTGAAAATACCTTATAATATAACGTAATATGCAGTGTATCATTGAAAATACCTTCCCATATAACTTAATATGCAGTGTATCATTGAATATACCTTATGATATAACGTAATTTGTAGTGTATCATTGAAAATACCTTATAATATATAGTAGTTTATCATTGAAAATACCTTATAGTATAACGTAATATGCAGTGTATCATTGAAAATACCTTATAATATATCGTTATTTGTAGTGTATCTTTGAAAATACCTTATAATATAACGTAATATGCAGTGTATCATTGAAAATACCTTTTAATATATAGTAGTTTATCATTGAAAATACCTTATAATATAACTTAATATGCAGTGTATCATTGAAAATACCTTATAGTATAACGTAATATGCAGTGCATCATTGAAAATACCTTATAATATAACGTAATATGCAGTGTATCATTAAAAATACCTTATAATATAACGTAATATGCAGTGTATCATTGAAAATACCTTATAATATATAGTAGTTTATCATTGAAAATACCTTATAATATAACTTAATATGCAGTGTATCATTGAAAATACCTTATGATATACCGTAATATGCAGTGTATCATTGAAAATACCTTATAATATAACGTAATATGCAGTGTATCATTGAAAATACCTTATAATATATCGTTTTCTTGTAGTGTATCTTTGAAAATACCTTATAATATAACGTAATATGCAGTGTATCATTGAAAATACCTTATAATATATAGTAGTTTATCATTGAAAATACCTTATAATATAACTTAATATGCAGTGTATCATTGAAAATACCTTATGATATACCGTAATATGCAGTGTATCATTGAAAATACCTTATAATATAACGTAATATGCAGTGTATCATTGAAAATACCTTATAATATATCGTAATTTGTAGTGTATCAATGAAAATACCTTCTCATATAACGTAATATGCAGTGTATCATTGAAAATACCTTCTCATATAACGTAATATGCAGTGTATCATTGAAAATACCTTATAATATATCGTTATTTGTAGTGTATCATTGAAAATACCTTATAATATAACGTAATATGCAGTGTATCATTGAAAATACCTTATAATATAACGTAATATGCAGTGTATCATTGAAAATACCTTATAATATAACGTAATATGCAGTGTATCATTGAAAATACCTTATAATATATCGTAATTTGTAGTGTATCAATGAAAATACCTTCTCATATAACGTAATATGCAGTGTATCATTGAAAATACCTTATAATATATCGTTATTTGTAGTGTGTCATTGAAAATACCTTATAATATAACGTAATATGCAGTGTATCATTGAAAATACCTTATAATATAACGTAATATGCAGTGTATCATTGAAAATACCTTATAATATAACGTAATATGCAGTGTATCATTGAAAATACCTTCCCATATAACTTAATATGCAGTGTATCATTGAATATACCTTATGATATAACGTAATTTGTAGTGTATCATTGAAAATACCTTATAATATATAGTAGTTTATCATTGAAAATACCTTATAGTATAACGTAATATGCAGTGTATCATTGAAAATACCTTATAATATATCGTTATTTGTAGTGTATCTTTGAAAATACCTTATAATATAACGTAATATGCAGTGTATCATTGAAAATACCTTTTAATATATAGTAGTTTATCATTGAAAATACCTTATAATATAACTTAATATGCAGTGTATCATTGAAAACACCTTATAGTATAACGTAATATGCAGTGCATCATTGAAAATACCTTATAATATAACGTAATATGCAGTGTATCATTGAAAATACCTTATAATATAACGTAATATGCAGTGTATCATTGAAAATACCTTATAATATATCGTTATTTGTAGTGTATCATTGAAAATACCTTATAATATAACGTAATATGCAGTGTATCATTGTAAATACCTTATAATATAACGTAATATGCAGTGTATCATTGAAAATACCTTTTAATATATAGTAGTTTATCATTGAAAATACCTTATAATATAACTTAATATGCAGTGTATCATTGAAAATACCTTATAATATATCGTAATTTGTAGTGTATCAATGAAAATACCTTCTCATATAACGTAATATGCAGTGTATCATTGAAAATACCTTATAATATATCGTAATATGCAGTGTATCATTGAAAATACCTTATAATATAACGTAACATGCAGTGTATCATTGAAAATACCTTCCCATATAACGTAATATGCAGTGTATCATTGAAAATACCTTATAATATATCGTTATTTGTAGTGTATCTTTGAAAATACCTTATAATATAACGTAATATGCAGTGTATCATTGAAAATACCTTATAATATATAGTAGTTTATCATTGAAAATACCTTATAATATAACTTAATATGCAGTGTATCATTGAAAATACCTCATAGTATAACGTAATATGCAGTGCATCATTGAAAATACCTTATAATATAACGTAATATGCAGTGTATCATTGAAAATACCTTATAATATAACGTAATATGCAGTGTATCATTGAAAATACCTTATAATATAACGTAATATGCAGTGTATCATTGAAAATACCTTATAATATAACGTAATATGCAGTGTATCATTGAAAATACCTTATAATATATAGTAGTTTATCATTGAAAATACCTTATAATATAACTTAATATGCAGTGTATCATTGAAAATACCTTATGATATACCGTAATATGCAGTGTATCATTGAAAATAACTTATAATATAACTTAATATGCAGTGTATCATTGAAAATACCTTATGATATACCGTAATATGCAGTGTATCATTGAAAATACCTTATAATATAACGTAATATGCAGTGTATCTTTGAAAATACCTTATAATATAACGTAATATGCAGTGTATCATTGAAAATACCTTATAATATATAGTAGTTTATCATTGAAAATACCTTATAATATAACTTAATATGCAGTGTATCATTGAAAATACCTTATGATATACCGTAATATGCAGTGTATCATTGATAATACCTTATAATATAACTTAATATGCAGTGTATCAATGAAAATACCTTATGATATACCGTAATATGCAGTGTATCATTGAAAATACCTTATAATATAACGTAATATGCAGTGTATCATTGGAAATACCTTATAATATATCGTAATTTTTTAGTGTATCATTGAAAATACCTAATAATATAACGTAATATGCAGTGTATCATTGAAAATACCTTACAATATATGGTAATTCTTGTCTATCAATGAAAATACCTTATAATATAACGTAATATGCAGTGCATCATTGAAAATACCTTATAATATAACGTAATATGCAGTGTATCATGAAAAATACCTTATAATATAACGTAATATGCAGTGTATCATTGAAAATACCTTATAAAATAACGTAATATGCAGTGTATCATTGAAAATACCTTCCCATATAACGTAATATGCAGTGTATCATTGAAAATACCTTATAATATATCGTTATTTGTAGCGTATCTTTGAAAATACCTTATAATATAACGTAATATGCAGTGTATCATTGAAAATACCTTATAATATATAGTAGTTTATCATTGAAAATACCTTATAATATAACTTAATATGCAGTGTATCATTGAAAATACCTTATAGTATAACGTAATATGCAGTGTATCATTGAAAATACCTTATAATATATCGTTATTTGTAGTGTATCTTTGAAAATACCTTATAATATAACGTAATATGCAGTGTATCATTGAAAATACCTTATAATATATAGTAGTTTATCATTGAAAATACCTTATAATATAACTTAATATGCAGTGTATCATTGAAAATACCTCATAGTATAACGTAATATGCAGTGCATCATTGAAAATACCTTATAATATAACGTAATATGCAGTGTATCATTGAAAATACCTTATAATATAACGTAATATGCAGTGTATCATTGAAAATACCTTATAATATAACGTAATATGCAGTGTATCATTGAAAATACCTTATAATATAACGTAATATGCAGTGTATCATTGAAAATACCTTATAATATATAGTAGTTTATCATTGAAAATACCTTATAATATAACTTAATATGCAGTGTATCATTGAAAATACCTTATGATATACCGTAATATGCAGTGTATCATTGAAAATAACTTATAATATAACTTAATATGCAGTGTATCATTGAAAATACCTTATGATATACCGTAATATGCAGTGTATCATTGAAAATACCTTATAATATAACGTAATATGCAGTGTATCTTTGAAAATACCTTATAATATAACGTAATATGCAGTGTATCATTGAAAATACCTTATAATATATAGTAGTTTATCATTGAAAATACCTTATAATATAACTTAATATGCAGTGTATCATTGAAAATACCTTATGATATACCGTAATATGCAGTGTATCATTGATAATACCTTATAATATAACTTAATATGCAGTGTATCAATGAAAATACCTTATGATATACCGTAATATGCAGTGTATCATTGAAAATACCTTATAATATAACGTAATATGCAGTGTATCATTGGAAATACCTTATAATATATCGTAATTTTTTAGTGTTTCATTGAAAATACCTAATAATATAACGTAATATGCAGTGTATCATTGAAAATACCTTACAATATATGGTAATTCTTGTCTATCAATGAAAATACCTTATAATATAACGTAATATGCAGTGCATCATTGAAAATACCTTATAATATAACGTAATATGCAGTGTATCATGAAAAATACCTTATAATATAACGTAATATGCAGTGTATCATTGAAAATACCTTATAAAATAACGTAATATGCAGTGTATCATTGAAAATACCTTCCCATATAACGTAATATGCAGTGTATCATTGAAAATACCTTATAATATATCGTTATTTGTAGCGTATCTTTGAAAATACCTTATAATATAACGTAGTATGCAGTGTATCATTGAAAATACCTTATAATATATAGTAGTTTATCATTGAAAATACCTTATAATATAACTTAATATGCAGTGTATCATTGAAAATACCTTATAGTATAACGTAATATGCAGTGCATCATTGAAAATACCTTATAATATAACGTAATATGCAGTGTATCATTGAAAATACCTTATAATATAACGTAATATGCAGTGTATCATTGAAAATACCTTATAATATAACGTAATATGCAGTGTATCATTGAAAATACCTTATAATATATCGTAATATGCAGTGTATCATTGAAAATACCTTATAATATGTAGTAGTTTATCATTGAAAATACCTTATAATATAACGTAATATGCTGTGTATCATTGAAAATACCTTATAATATAACGTAATATGCAGTGTATCATTGAAAATACCTTATAATATAACGTAATATGCAGTGTATCGTTGAAAATACCTTATAATATATCGCAATTTGTAGTGTATCAATGAAAATACCTTCTCATATAACGTAATATGCAGTGTATCATTGAAAATACCTTATAATATATCGTTATTTGTAGTGTATCATTGAAAATACCTTATAATATAACGTAATATGCAGTGTATCATTGAAAATACCTTATAATATATCGTTTTCTTGTAGTGTATCTTTGAAAATACCTTATAATATAACGTAATATGCAGTGTATCATTGAAAATACCTTATAATATATAGTAGTTTATCATTGAAAATACCTTATAATATAACTTAATATGCAGTGTATCATTGAAAATACCTTATGATATACCGTAATATGCAGTGTATCATTGAAAATACCTTATAATATAACGTAATATGCAGTGTATCATTGAAAATACCTTATAATATATCTTAATTTGTAGTGTATCAATGAAAATACCTTCTCATATAACGTAATATGCAGTGTATCATTGAAAATACCTTCTCATATAACGTAATATGCAGTGTATCATTGAAAATACCTTATAATATATCGTTATTTGTTGTGTGTCATTGAAAATACCTTATAATATAACGTAATATGCAGTGTATCATTGAAAATACCTTATAATATAACGTAATATGCAGTGTATCATTGAAAATACCTTATAATATAACGTAATATGCAGTGTATCATTGAAAATACCTTCCCATATAACTTAATATGCAGTGTATCATTGAATATACCTTATGATATAACGTAATTTGTAGTGTATCATTGAAAATACCTTATAATATATAGTAGTTTATCATTGAAAATACCTTATAGTATAACGTAATATGCAGTGTATCATTGAAAATACCTTATAATATAACTTAATATGCAGTGTATCATTGAAAACACCTTATAGTATAACGTAATATGCAGTGCATCATTGAAAATACCTTATAATATAACGTAATATGCAGTGTATCATTGAAAATACCTTATAATATAACGTAATATGCAGTGTATCATTGAAAATACCTTATAATATATAGTAGTTTATCATTGAAAATACCTTATAATATAACTTAATATGCAGTGTATCATTGAAAATACCTTATGATATACCGTAATATGCAGTGTATCATTGAAAATACCTTATAATATAACGTAATATGCAGTGTATCATTGAAAATACCTTATAATATATCGTAATTTGTAGTGTATCAATGAAAATACCTTCTCATATAACGTAATATGCAGTGTATCATTGAAAATACCTTATAATTTATCGTTATTTGTAGTGTATCTTTGAAAATACCTTATAATATAACGTAATATGCAGTGTATCATTGAAAATACCTTATAATATATCGTAATTTGTAGTGTATCAATGAAAATACCTTCTCATATAACGTAATATGCAGTGTATCATTGAAAATACCTTATAATATATCGTAATATGCAGTGTATCATTGAAAATACCTTATAATATAACGTAATATGCAGTGTATCATTGGAAATACCTTATAATATAACGTAATATGCAGTGTATCATTGAAAATACCTTATAATATATCGTAATTTGTAGTGTATCAATGAAAATACCTTCTCATATAACGTAATATGCAGTGTATCATTGAAAATACCTTATAATATATCGTTATTTGTAGTGTATCATTGAAAATACCTTATAATATAACGTAATATGCAGTGTATCATTGTAAATACCTTATAATATAACGTAATATGCAGTGTATCATTGAAAATACCTTATAATATAACGTAATATGCAGTGTATCATTGAAAATACCTTCCCATATAACTTAATATGCAGTGTATCATTGAATATACCTTATGATATAACGTAATTTGTAGTGTATCATTGAAAATACCTTATAATATATAGTAGTTTATCATTGAAAATACCTTATAGTATAACGTAATATGCAGTGTATCATTGAAAATACCTTATAATATATCGTTATTTGTAGTGTATCTTTGAAAATACCTTATAATATAACGTAATATGCAGTGTATCATTGAAAATACCTTTTAATATATAGTAGTTTATCATTGAAAATACCTTATAATATAACTTAATATGCAGTGTATCATTGAAAATACCTTATAATATATCGTAATTTGTAGTGTATCAATGAAAATACCTTCTCATATAACGTAATATGCAGTGTATCATTGAAAATACCTTATAATATATCGTAATATGCAGTGTATCATTGAAAATTCCTTATAATATAACGTAACATGCAGTGTATCATTGAAAATACCTTCCCATATAACGTAATATGCAGTGTATCATTGAAAATACCTTATAATATATCGTTATTTGTAGTGTATCTTTGAAAATACCTTATAATATAACGTAATATGCAGTGTATCATTGAAAATACCTTATAATATATAGTAGTTTATCATTGAAAATACCTTATAATATAACTTAATATGCAGTGTATCATTGAAAATACCTCATAGTATAACGTAATATGCAGTGCATCATTGAAAATACCTTATAATATAACGTAATATGCAGTGTATCATTGAAAATACCTTATAATATAACGTAATATGCAGTGTATCATTGAAAATACCTTATAATATAACGTAATATGCAGTGTATCATTGAAAATACCTTATAATATAACGTAATATGCAGTGTATCATTGAAAATACCTTATAATATATAGTAGTTTATCATTGAAAATACCTTATAATATAACTTAATATGCAGTGTATCATTGAAAATACCTTATGATATACCGTAATATGCAGTGTATCATTGAAAATAACTTATAATATAACTTAATATGCAGTGTATCATTGAAAATACCTTATAATATATCGTAATATGCAGTGTATCATTGAAAATACCTTATAATATAACGTAATATGCAGTGTATCATTGGAAATACCTTATAATATAACGTAATATGCAGTGTATCATTGAAAATACCTTATAATATATCGTAATTTGTAGTGTATCAATGAAAATACCTTCTCATATAACGTAATATGCAGTGTATCATTGAAAATACCTTATAATATATCGTTATTTGTAGTGTATCATTGAAAATACCTTATAATATAACGTAATATGCAGTGTATCATTGTAAATACCTTATAATATAACGTAATATGCAGTGTATCATTGAAAATACCTTATAATATAACGTAATATGCAGTGTATCATTGAAAATACCTTCCCATATAACTTAATATGCAGTGCATCATTGAAAATACCTTATAATATAACGTAATATGCAGTGTATCATTGAAAATACCTTATAATATAACGTAATATGCAGTGTATCATTGAAAATACCTTATAATATAACGTAATATGCAGTGTATCATTGAAAATACCTTATAATATAACGTAATATGCAGTGTATCATTGAAAATACCTTATAATATATAGTAGTTTATCATTGAAAATACCTTATAATATAACTTAATATGCAGTGTATCATTGAAAATACCTTATGATATACCGTAATATGCAGTGTATCATTGAAAATAACTTATAATATAACTTAATATGCAGTGTATCATTGAAAATACCTTATGATATACCGTAATATGCAGTGTATCATTGGAAATACCTTATAATATATCGTAATTTTTTAGTGTATCATTGAAAATACCTAATAATATAACGTAATATGCAGTGTATCATTGAAAATACCTTACAATATATGGTAATTCTTGTCTATCAATGAAAATACCTTATAATATAACGTAATATGCAGTGCATCATTGAAAATACCTTATAATATAACGTAATATGCAGTGTATCATGAAAAATACCTTATAATATAAAGTAATATGCAGTGTATCATTGAAAATACCTTATAAAATAACGTAATATGCAGTGTATCATTGAAAATACCTTCCCATATAACGTAATATGCAGTGTATCATTGAAAATACCTTATAATATATCGTTATTTGTAGTGTATCTTTGAAAATACCTTATAATATAACGTAATATGCAGTGTATCATTGAAAATACCTTATAATATATAGTAGTTTATCATTGAAAATACCTTATAATATAACTTAATATGCAGTGTATCATTGAAAATACCTTATAGTATAACGTAATATGCAGTGCATCATTGAAAATACCTTATAATATAACGTAATATGCAGTGTATCATTGAAAATACCTTATAATATAACGTAATATGCAGTGTATCATTGAAAATACCTTATAATATAACGTAATATGCAGTGTATCATTGAAAATACCTTATAATATAACGTAATATGCAGTGTATCATTGAAAATACCTTATAATATGTAGTAGTTTATCATTGAAAATACCTTATAATATAACGTAATATGCTGTGTATCATTGAAAATACCTTATAATATAACGTAATATGCAGTGTATCATTGAAAATACCTTATAATATAACGTAATATGCAGTGTATCGTTGAAAATACCTTATAATATATCGCAATTTGTAGTGTATCAATGAAAATACCTTCTCATATAACGTAATATGCAGTGTATCATTGAAAATACCTTATAATATATCGTTATTTGTAGTGTATCATTGAAAATACCTTATAATATAACGTAATATGCAGTGTATCGTTGAAAATACCTTATAATATAACGTAATATGCAGTGTATCATTGAAAATACCTTATAATATAACGTAATATGCAGTGTATCATTGAAAATACCTTCCCATATAACGTAATATGCAGTGTATCATTGAAAATACCTTATAATATATCGTAATTTGTAGTGTATCAATGAAAATACCTTCTCATATAACGTAATATGCAGTGTATCATTGAAAATACCTTATAATATATCGTTATTTGTAGTGTATCTTTGAAAATACCTTATAATATAACGTAATATGCAGTGTATCATTGAAAATACCTTATAATATATAGTAGTTTATCATTGAAAATACCTTATAATATAACTTAATATGCAGTGTATCATTGAAAATACCTTATAATATATAGTTATTTGTAGTGTATCTTTGAAAATACCTTATAATATAACGTAATATGCAGTGTATCATTGAAAATACCTTATAATATATAGTAGTTTATCATTGAAAATACCTTATAATATAACTTAATATGCAGTGTATCATTGAAAATACCTTATAGTATAACGTAATATGCAGTGCATCATAGAAAATACCTTATAATATAACGTAATATGCAGTGTATCATTGAAAATACCTTATAATATAACGTAATATGCAGTGTATCATTGAAAATACCTTATAATATAACGTAATATGCAGTGTATCATTGAAAATACCTTATAATATAACGTAATATGCAGTGTATCATTGAAAATACCTTATAATATATAGTAGTTTATCATTGAAAATACCTTATAATATAACTTAATATGCAGTGTATCATTGAAAATACCTTATGATATACCGTAATATGCAGTGTATCATTGAAAATAACTTATAATATAACTTAATATGCAGTGTATCATTGAAAATACCTTATGATATACCGTAATATGCAGTGTATCATTGAAAATACCTTATAATATAACGTAATATGCAGTGTATCTTTGAAAATACCTTATAATATAACGTAATATGCAGTGTATCATTGAAAATACCTTATAATATATAGTAGTTTATCATTGAAAATATCTTATAATATAACTTAATATGCAGTGTATCATTGAAAATACCTTATGATATACCGTAATATGCAGTGTATCATTGATAATACCTTATAATATAACTTAATATGCAGTGTATCAATGAAAATACCTTATGATATACCGTAATATGCAGTGTATCATTGAAAATACCTTATAATATAACGTAATATGCAGTGTATCATTGGAAATACCTTATAATATATCGTAATTTTTTAGTGTATCATTGAAAATACCTAATAATATAACGTAATATGCAGTGTATCATTGAAAATACCTTATAATATAACGTAATATGCAGTGTATCATTGAAAATACCTTATAATATATCGTAATTTGTAGTGTATCATTGAAAATACCTTCCCATATAACGTAATATGCAGTGTATCATTGAAAATACCTTATAATATATCGTAATTTGTAGTGTATCAATGAAAATACCTTCTCATATAACGTAATATGCAGTGCATCATTGAAAATACCTTATAATATAACGTAATATGCAGTGTATCATTGAAAATACCTTATAATATATCGTAATTTGTAGTGTATCATTGAAAATACCTTATAGTATTCCGTAATATGCAGTGCATCATTGAAAATACCTTATAATGTAACGTAATATGCAGTGTATCATTGAAAATACCTTATAATATAACGTAATATGCAGTGTATCATTGAAAATACCTTCCCATATAACGTAATATGCAATGTATCATTGAAAATACCTTATAATATAACGTAATATGCAGTGTATCATTGAAAATACCTTATAATATAACGTAATATGCAGTGTATCATTGAAAATACCTCATAATATAACGTAATATGCAGTTTATCATTGAAAATACCTTCCCATATAACGTAATATGCAGTGCATCATTGAAAATACCTTATAATATAACGTAATATGCAGTGTATCATTGAAAATACCTTATAATATAACGTAATATGCAGTGTATCATTGAAAATACCTTATAATATAACGTAATATGCAGTGTATCATTGAAAATACCTTATAATATAACGTAATATGCAGTGTATCATTGAAAATACCTTATAATATATAGTAGTTTATCATTGAAAATACCTTATAATATAACTTAATATGCAGTGTATCATTGAAAATACCTTATGATATAACGTAATATGCAGTGTATCATTGAAAATACCTTATAATATATAGTAGTTTATCATTGAAAATACCTTATAATATAACTTAATATGCAGTGTATCATTGAAAATACCTTATAGTATAACGTAATATGCAGTGCATCATTGAAAATACCTTATAATATAACGTAATATGCAGTGTATCATTGAAAATACCTTATAATATAACGTAATATGCAGTGTATCATTGAAAATACCTTATAATATAACGTAATATGCAGTGTATCATTGAAAATACCTTATAATATAACGTAATATGCAGTGTATCATTGAAAATACCTTATAATATATAGTAGTTTATCATTTAAAATACCTTATAGTATAACTTAATATGCAGTGTATCATTGAAAATACCTTATGATATACCGTAATATGCAGTGTATCATTGAAAATACCTTATAATATAACGTAATATGCAGTGTATCATTGAAAATACCTTATAATATATCGTAATTTGTAGTGTATCATTGAAAATACCTTCCCATATAACGTAATATGCAGTGTATCATTGAAAATACCTTATAATATATCGTAATTTGTAGTGTATCAATGAAAATACCTTCTCATATAACGTAATATGCAGTGCATCATTGAAAATACCTTATAATATAACGTAATATGCAGTGTATCATTGAAAATACCTTATAATATATCGTAATTTGTAGTGTATCATTGAAAATACCTTATAGTATTCCGTAATATGCAGTGCATCATTGAAAATACCTTATAATGTAACGTAATATGCAGTGTATCATTGAAAATACCTTATAATATAACGTAATATGCAGTGTATCATTGAAAATACCTTCCCATATAACGTAATATGCAATGTATCATTGAAAATACCTTATAATATAACGTAATATGCAGTGTATCATTGAAAATACCTTATAATATAACGTAATATGCAGTGTATCATTGAAAATACCTCATAATATAACGTAATATGCAGTTTATCATTGAAAATACCTTCCCATATAACGTAATATGCAGTGTATCATTGAAAATACCTTATAATATATCGTAATTTGTAGTGTATCAATGAAAATACCTTCTCATATAACGTAATATGCAGTGTATCATTGAAAATACCTTATAATATATCGTTATTTGTAGTGTATCTTTGAAAATACCTTATAATATAACGTAATATGCAGTGTATCATTGAAAATACCTTATAATATATAGTAGTTTATCATTGAAAATACCTTATAATACTACTTAATATGCAGTGTATCATTGAATATACCTTATGATATAACGTAATTTGTAGTGTATCATTGAAAATACCTTATAATATATTGTAGTTTATCATTGAAAATACCTTATAGTATAACGTAATATGCAGTGTATCATTGAAAATACCTTATAATATATCGTTATTTGTAGTGTATCATTGAAAATACCTTATAATATAACGTAATATGCAGTGTATCATTGAAAATACCTTATAATATAACGTAATATGCAGTGTATCATTGAAAATACCTTATAATTTATCGTTATTTGTAGTGTATCTTTGAAAATACCTTATAATATAACGTAATATGCAGTGTATCATTGAAAATACCTTATAATATATCGTAATTTGTAGTGTATCAATGAAAATACCTTCTCATATAACGTAATATGCAGTGTATCATTGAAAATACCTTATAATATATCGTAATATGCAGTGTATCATTGAAAATACCTTATAATATAACGTAATATGCAGTGTATCATTGGAAATACCTTATAATATAACGTAATATGCAGTGTATCATTGAAAATACCTTATAATATATCGTAATTTGTAGTGTATCAATGAAAATACCTTCTCATATAACGTAATATGCAGTGTATCAATGAAAATACCTTCTCATATAACGTAATATGCAGTGTATCATTGAAAATACCTTATAATATATCGTAATATGCAGTGTATCATTGAAAATACCTTATAATATAACGTAATATGCAGTGTATCATTGAAAATACCTTCCCATATAACGTAATATGCAGTGTATCATTGAAAATACCTTATAATATATCGTAATTTGTAGTGTATCAATGAAAATACCTTCTCATATAACGTAATATGCAGTGTATCATTGAAAATACCTTATAATATTACGTTATTTGTAGTGTATCTTTGAAAATACCTTATAATATAACGTAATATGCAGTGTATCATTGAAAATACCTTATAATATATAGTAGTTTATCATTGAAAATACCTTATAATATAACTTAATATGCAGTGTATCATTGAAAATACCTTATAATATAACGTAATATGCAGTGTATCATTGAAAATACCTTATAATATAACGTAATATGCAGTGTATCATTGAAAATACCTTATAATATATAGTAGTTTATCATTGAAAATACCTTATAATATAACTTAATATGCAGTGTATCATTGAAAATACCTTATGATATACCGTAATATGCAGTGTATCATTGAATATACCTTATAATATAACGTAATATGCAGTGTATCATTGAAAATACCTTATAATATATCGTAATTTGTAGTGTATCATTGAAAATACCTTCCCATATAACGTAATATGCAGTGTATCATTGAAAATACCTTATAATATATCGTAATTTGTAGTGTATCAATGAAAATACCTTCTCATATAACGTAATATGCAGTGCATCATTGAAAATACCTTATAATATAACGTAATATGCAGTGTATCATTGAAAATACCTCATAATATATCGTAATTTGTAGTGTATCATTGAAAATACCTTATAGTATTCCGTAATATGCAGTGCATCATTGAAAATACCTTATAATGTAACGTAATATGCAGTGTATCATTGAAAATACCTTATAATATAACGTAATATGCAGTGTATCATTGAAAATACCTTCCCATATAACGTAATATGCAATGTATCATTGAAAATACCTTATAATATAACGTAATATGCAGTGTATCATTGAAAATACCTTATAATATAACGTAATATGCAGTGTATCATTGAAAATACCTCATAATATAACGTAATATGCAGTGTATCATGAAAAATACCTTATAATATAACGTAATATGCAGTGTATCATTGAAAATACCTTATAAAATAACGTAATATGCAGTGTATCTTTGAAAATACCTTCCCATATAACGTAATATGCAGTGTATCATTGAAAATACCTTATAATATATAGTAGTTTATCATTGAAAATACCTTATAATATAACTTAATATGCAGTGTATCATTGAAAATACCTTATAGTATAACGTAATATGCAGTGTATCATTGAAAATACCTTATGATATACCGTAATATGCAGTGTATCATTGAAAATACCTTATAATATAACGTAATATGCAGTGTATCATTGAAAATACCTTATAATATATCGTAATTTGTAGTGTATCATTGAAAATACCTTCCCATATAACGTAATATGCAGTGTATCATTGAAAATACCTTATAATATATCGTAATTTGTAGTGTATCAATGAAAATACCTTCTCATATAACGTAATATGCAGTGCATCATTGAAAATACCTTATAATATAACGTAATATGCAGTGTATCATTGAAAATACCTTATAATATATCGTAATTTGTAGTGTATCATTGAAAATACCTTATAGTATTCCGTAATATGCAGTGCATCATTGAAAATACCTTATAATGTAACGTAATATGCAGTGTATCATTGAAAATACCTTATAATATAACGTAATATGCAGTGTATCATTGAAAATACCTTCCCATATAACGTAATATGCAATGTATCATTGAAAATACCTTATAATATAACGTAATATGCAGTGTATCATTGAAAATACCTTATAATATAACGTAATATGCAGTGTATCATTGAAAATACCTTATAATATATTGTAGTTTATCATTGAAAATACCTTATAATATAACTTAATATGCAGTGTATCATTGAATATACCTTATGATATAACGTAATTTGTAGTGTATCATTGAAAATACCTTATAATATATTGTAGTTTATCATTGAAAATACCTTATAGTATAACGTAATATGCAGTGTATCATTGAAAATACCTTATAATATATCGTTATTTGTAGTGTATCATTGAAAATACCTTATAATATAACGTAATATGCAGTGTATCATTGAAAATACCTTATAATATAACGTAATATGCAGTGTATCATTGAAAATACCTTATAATATAACGTAATATGCAGTGTATCATTGAAAATACCTTATAATATGTAGTAGTTTATCATTGAAAATACCTTATAATATAACGTAATATGCTGTGTATCATTGAAAATACCTTATAATATAACGTAATATGCAGTGTATCATTGAAAATACCTTATAATATAACGTAATATGCAGTGTATCGTTGAAAATACCTTATAATATATCGTAATTTGTAGTGTATCAATGAAAATACCTTCTCATATAACGTAATATGCAGTGTATCATTGAAAATACCTTATAATATATCGTTATTTGTAGTGTATCTTTGAAAATACCTTATAATATAACTTAATATGCAGTGTATCATTGAAAATACCTTATGATATAACGTAATATGCAGTGTATCATTGAAAATACCTTATAATATAACGTAATATGCAGGGTATCATTGAGAATACCTTATAATATATCGTAATTTGTAGTGTATCAATGAAAATACCTTCTTATATAACGTAATATGCAGTGTATCTTTGAAAATACCTTATAATATATCGTAATTTGTAGTGTATCATTGAAAATACCTTATAATATAACGTAATATGCAGTGTATCATTGAAAATACCTTATAAAATAACGTAATATGCAGTGTATCATTGAAAATACCTTCCCATATAACGTAATATGCAGTGTATCATTGAAAATACCTTAAAATATATCGTTATTTGTAGTGTATCTTTGAAAATACCTTATAATATAACGTAATATGCAGTGTATCATTGAAAATACCTTATAATATATAGTAGTTTATCATTGAAAATACCTTATAATATAACTTAATATGCAGTGTATCATTGAAAATACCTTACAGTATAACGTAATATGCAGTGCATCATTGAAAATACCTTATAATATAACGTAATATGCAGTGTATCATTGAAAATACCTTATAATATAACGTAATATGCAGTGTATCATTGAAAATACCTTATAATATAACGTAATATGCAGTGTATCATTGAAAATACCTTATAATATAACGTAATATGCAGTGTATCATTGAAAATACCTTATAATATATAGCAGTTTATCATTGAAAATACCTTATAATATAACTTAATATGCAGTGTATCATTGAAAATACCTTATAATATAACTTAATATGCAGTGTATCATTGAAAATACCTTATGATATACCGTAATATGCAGTGTATCATTGAAAATACCTTATAATATAACGTAATATGCAGTGTATCATTGAAAATACCTTATAATATATCGTAATATGCAGTGTATCATTGAAAATACCTTGTAATATAACGTAATATGCAGTGTATCATTGGAAATACCTTATAATATAACGTAATATGCAGTGTATCATTGAAAATACCTTATAATAAATTGCAGTTTATCATTGAAAATACCTTTTAATATAACTTAATATGCAGTGTATCATTGAAAATACCTTATGATATAACGTAATATGCAGTGTATCATTGAAAATACCTTATGATATACCGTAATATGCAGTGTATCATTGAAAATACCTTATAATATATAGTAGTTTATCATTGAAAATACCTTATAATATAACTTAATATGCAGTGTATCATTGAAAATACCTTATAGTATAACGTAATATGCAGTGCATCATTGAAAATACCTTATAATATAACGTAATATGCAGTGTATCATTGAAAATACCTTATAATATAACGTAATATGCAGTGTATCATTGAAAATACCTTATAATATATAGTAGTTTATCATTGAAAATACCTTATAATATAACTTAATATGCAGTGTATCATTGAAAATACCTTATAGTATAACGTAATATGCAGTGCATCATTGAAAATACCTTATAATATAACGTAATATGCAGTGTATCGTTGAAAATACCTTATAATATATCGCAATTTGTAGTGTATCAATGAAAATACCTTCTCATATAACGTAATATGCAGTGTATCATTGAAAATACCTTATAATATAACGTAATATGCAGTGTATCATTGAAAATACCTTCCCATATAACGTAATATGCAGTGTATCATTGAAAATACCTTATAATATATCGTAATTTGTAGTGTATCAATGAAAATACCTTCTCATATAACGTAATATGCAGTGTATCATTGAAAATACCTTATAATATATCGTTATTTGTAGTGTATCTTTGAAAATACCTTATAATATAACGTAATATGCAGTGTATCATTGAAAATACCTTATAATATATAGTAGTTTATCATTGAAAATACCTTATAATATAACTTAATATGCAGTGTATCATTGAAAATACCTTATGATATACCGTAATATGCAGTGTATCATTGAAAATACCTTATATTATAACTTAATTTGCAGTGTATCAATAAAAATACCTTATGAAATACCGTAATATGCAGTGTATCATTGAAAATACCTTATAATATAACGTAATATGCAGTGTATCATTGAAAATACCTTCCCATATAACGTAATATGCAGTGTATCATTGAAAATACCTTATAATATATCGTTATTTGTAGTGTATCTTTGAAAATACCTTATAATATAACGTAATATGCAGTGTATCATTGAAAATACCTAATAATATATAGTAGTTTACCATTGAAAATACCTTATAATATAACTTAATATGCAGTGTATCATTGAAAATACCTTATAGTATAACGTAATATGCAGTGCATCATTGAAAATACCTTATAATATAACGTAATATGCAGTGTATCATTGAAAATACCTTATAATATATCGTAATTTGTAGTGTATCATTGAAAATACCTTATAGTATAACGTAATATGCAGTGCATCATTGAAAATACCTTATAATATAACGTAATATGCAGTGTATCATTGAAAATACCTTATAATATAACGTAATATGCAGTGTATCATTGAAAATACCTTATAATATATCGTTATTTGTAGTGTATCTTTGAAAATACCTTATAATATAACGTAATATGCAGTGTATCATTGAAAATACCTTATAATATATCGTTATTTGTAGTGTATCTTTAAAAATACCTTATAATATAACGTAATATGCAGTGTATCATTGAAAATACCTTATAATATATAGTAGTTTATCATTGAAAATACCTTATAATATAACTTAATATGCAGTGTATCATTGAAAATACCTTATAGTATAACGTAATATGCAGTGCATCATTGAAAATACCTTATAATATAACGTAATATGCAGTGTATCGTTGAAAATACCTTATAATATATCGTAATTTGTAGTGTATCAATGAAAATACCTTCTCATATAACGTAATATGCAGTGTATCATTGAAAATACCTTATAATATAACGTAATATGCAGTGTATCATTGAAAATACCTTCCCATATAACGTAATATGCAGTGTATCATTGAAAATACCTTATAATATATCGTAATTTGTAGTGTATCAATGAAAATACCTTCTCATATAACGTAATATGCAGTGTATCATTGAAAATACCTTATAATATATCGTTATTTGTAGTGTATCTTTGAAAATACCTTATAATATAACGTAATATGCAGTGTATCATTGAAAATACCTTATAATATATAGTAGTTTATCATTGAAAATACCTTATAATATAACTTAATATGCAGTGTATCATTGAAAATACCTTATGATATACCGTAATATGCAGTGTATCATTGAAAATACCTTATAATATAACTTAATATGCAGTGTATCAATAAAAATACCTTATGAAATACCGTAATATGCAGTGTATCATTGAAAATACCTTATAATATAACGTAATATGCAGTGTATCATTGAAAATACCTTCCCATATAACGTAATATGCAGTGTATCATTGAAAATACCTTATAATATATCGTTATTTGTAGTGTATCTTTGAAAATACCTTATAATATAACGTAATATGCAGTGTATCATTGAAAATACCTTATAATATATAGTAGTTTATCATTGAAAATACCTTATAATATAACTTAATATGCAGTGTATCATTGAAAATACCTTATAGTATAACGTAATATGCAGTGCATCATTGAAAATACCTTATAATATAACGTAATATGCAGTGTATCATTGAAAATACCTTATAATATATCGTAATTTGTAGTGTATCATTGAAAATACCTTATAGTATAACGTAATATGCAGTGCATCATTGAAAATACCTTATAATATAACGTAATATGCAGTGTATCATTGAAAATACCTTATAATATAACGTAATATGCAGTGTATCATTGAAAATACCTTATAATATAACGTAATATGCAGTGTATCATTGAAAATACCTTATAATATATAGTAGTGTATCATTGAAAATACCTTATAATATATCGTAATTTGTAGTGTATCATTGAAAATACCTTATAGTATAACGTAATATGCAGTGCATCATTGAAAATACCTTATAATTTAACGTAATATGCAGTGTATCATTGAAAATACCTTATAATATAACGTAATATGCAGTGTATCATTGAAAATACCTTATAATATATCGTTATTTGTAGTGTATCTTTGAAAATACCTTATAATATAACGTAATATGCAGTGTATCATTGAAAATACCTTATAATATATCGTTATTTGTAGTGTATCTTTGAAAATACCTTATAATATAACGTAATATGCAGTGTATCATTGAAAATACCTTATAATATATAGTAGTTTATCATTGAAAATACCTTATAATATAACTTAATATGCAGTGTATCATTGAAAATACCTTATAGTATAACGTAATATGCAGTGCATCATTGAAAATACCTTATAATATAACGTAATATGCAGTGTATCGTTGAAAATACCTTATAATATATCGTAATTTGTAGTGTATCAATGAAAATACCTTCTCATATAACGTAATATGCAGTGTATCATTGAAAATACCTTATAGTATAACGTAATATGCAGTGCATCATTGAAAATACCTTATAATATAACGTAATATGCAGTGTATCATTGAAAATACCTTATAATATATCGTAATTTTTTAGTGTATCATTGAAAATACCTTATAATATATAGTAGTGTATCATTGAAAATACCTTATAATATATCGTAATTTGTAGTGTATCATTGAAAATACCTTATAGTATAACGTAATATGCAGTGCATCATTGAAAATACCTTATAATATAACGTAATATGCAGTGTATCAATGAAAATACCTTCTCATATAACGTAATATGCAGTGTATCATTGAAAATACCTTATAATATATCGTTATTTGTAGTGTATCTTTGAAAATACCTTATAATATAACGTAATATGCAGTGTATCATTGGAAATACCTTATAATATATCGTAATTTTTTAGTGTATCATTGAAAATACCTAATAATATAACGTAATATGCAGTGTATCATTGAAAATACCTTAGAATATATGGTAATTCTTGTCTTTTAATGAAAATACCTTATAATATAACGTAATATGCAGAGCATCATTGAAAATACCTTATAATATAACGTAATATGCAGTGTATCATTGAAAATACCTTATGATATACCGTAATATGCAGTGTATCATTGAAAATACCTTATAATATAACTTAATATGCAGTGTATCAATAAAAATACCTTATGATATACCGTAATATGCAGTGTATCATTGAAAATACCTTATAATATAACGTAATATGCAGTGTATCATTGAAAATACCTTCCCATATAACGTAATATGCAGTGTATCATTGAAAATACCTTATAATATATCGTTATTTGTAGTGTATCTTTGAAAATACCTTATAATATAACGTAATATGCAGTGTATCATTGAAAATACCTTATAATATATAGTAGTTTATCATTGAAAATACCTTATAATATAACTTAATATGCAGTGTATCATTGAAAATACCTTATAGTATAACGTAATATGCAGTGCATCATTGAAAATACCTTATAATATAACGTAATATGCAGTGTATCATTGAAAATACCTTATAATATATCGTAATTTGTAGTGTATCATTGAAAATACCTTATAGTATAACGTAATATGCAGTGCATCATTGAAAATACCTTATAATATAACGTAATATGCAGTGTATCATTGAAAATACCTTATAATATAACGTAATATGCAGTGTATCATTGAAAATACCTTATAATATAACGTAATATGCAGTGTATCATTGAAAATACCTTATAATATATAGTAGTGTATCATTGAAAATACCTTATAATATATCGTAATTTGTAGTGTATCATTGAAAATACCTTATAGTATAACGTAATATGCAGTGCATCATTGAAAATACCTTATAATATAACGTAATATGCAGTGTATCATTGAAAATACCTTATAATATAACGTAATATGCAGTGTATCATTGAAAATACCTTATAATATATCGTTATTTGTGGTGTATCTTTGAAAATACCTTATAATATAACGTAATATGCAGTGTATCATTGAAAATACCTTATAATATATCGTTATTTGTAGTGTATCTTTAAAAATACCTTATAATATAACGTAATATGCAGTGTATCATTGAAAATACCTTATAATATATAGTAGTTTATCATTGAAAATACCTTATAATATAACTTAATATGCAGTGTATCATTGAAAATACCTTATAGTATAACGTAATATGCAGTGCATCATTGAAAATACCTTATAATATAACGTAATATGCAGTGTATCGTTGAAAATACCTTATAATATATCGCAATTTGTAGTGTATCAATGAAAATACCTTCTCATATTACGTTATATGCAGTGTATCATTGAAAATACCTTATAGTATAACGTAATATGCAGTGCATCATTGAAAATACCTTATAATATAACGTAATATGCAGTGTATCATTGAAAATACCTTATAATATATCGTAATTTTTTAGTGTATCATTGAAAATACCTTATAATATATAGTAGTTTATCATTGAAAATACCTTATAATATATCGTAATTTGTAGTGTATCATTGAAAATACCTTATAGTATAACGTAATATGCAGTGCATCATTGAAAATACCTTATAATATAACGTAATATGCAGTGTATCAATGAAAATACCTTCTCATATAACGTAATATGCAGTGTATCATTGAAAATACCTTATAATATATCGTTATTTGTAGTGTATCTTTGAAAATACCTTATAATATAACGTAATATGCAGTGTATCATTGGAAATACCTTATAATATATCGTAATTTTTTAGTGTATCATTGAAAATACCTAATAATATAACGTAATATGCAGTGTATCATTGAAAATACCTTAGAATATATGGTAATTCTTGTCTTTTAATGAAAATACCTTATAATATAACGTAATATGCAGAGCATCATTGAAAATACCTTATAATATAACGTAATATGCAGTGTATCATTGAAAATACCTTATAATATAACGTAATATGCAGTGTATCATTGAAAATACCTTATAATTTAACGTAATATGCAGTGTATCATTGAAAATACCTTATAATATAACGTAATATGCAGTGTATCATTGAAAATACCTTCCCATATAACGTAATATGCAGTGTATCATTGAAAATACCTTATAATATATCGTTATTTGTAGTGTATCTTTGAAAATACCTTATAATATAACGTAATATGCAGTGTATCATTGAAAATACCTTATAATATAACTTAATATGCAGTGTATCAATAAAAATACCTTATGAAATACCGTAATATGCAGTGTATCATTGAAAATACCTTATAATATAACGTAATATGCAGTGTATCATTGAAAATACCTTCCCATATAACGTAATATGCAGTGTATCATTGAAAATACCTTATAATATATCGTTATTTGTAGTGTATCTTTGAAAATACCTTATAATATAACGTAATATGCAGTGTATCATTGAAAATACCTTATAATATATAGTAGTTTATCATTGAAAATACCTTATAATATAACTTAATATGCAGTGTATCATTGAAAATACCTTATAGTATAACGTAATATGCAGTGCATCATTGAAAATACCTTATAATATAACGTAATATGCAGTGTATCATTGAAAATACCTTATAATATATCGTAATTTGTAGTGTATCATTGAAAATACCTTATAGTATAACGTAATATGCAGTGCATCATTGAAAATACCTTATAATATAACGTAATATGCAGTGTATCATTGAAAATACCTTATAATATAACGTAATATGCAGTGTATCATTGAAAATACCTTATAATATAACGTAATATGCAGTGTATCATTGAAAATACCTTATAATATATAGTAGTTTATCATTGAAAATACCTTATAATATAACTTAATATGCAGTGTATCATTGAAAATACCTTATGATATACCGTAATATGCAGTGTATCATTGAAAATACCTTATAATATAACTTAATATGCAGTGTATCAATAAAAATACCTTATGAAATACCGTAATATGCAGTGTATCATTGAAAATACCTTATAATATAACGTAATATGCAGTGTATCATTGAAAATACCTTCCCATATAACGTAATATGCAGTGTATCATTGAAAATACCTTATAATATATCGTTATTTGTAGTGTATCTTTGAAAATACCTTATAATATAACGTAATATGCAGTGTATCATTGAAAATACCTTATAATATATAGTAGTTTATCATTGAAAATACCTTATAATATAACTTAATATGCAGTGTATCATTGAAAATACCTTATAGTATAACGTAATATGCAGTGCATCATTGAAAATACCTTATAATATAACGTAATATGCAGTGTATCATTGAAAATACCTTATAATATATCGTAATTTGTAGTGTATCATTGAAAATACCTTATAGTATAACGTAATATGCAGTGCATCATTGAAAATACCTTATAATATAACGTAATATGCAGTGTATCATTGAAAATACCTTATAATATAACGTAATATGCAGTGTATCATTGAAAATACCTTATAATATAACGTAATATGCAGTGTATCATTGAAAATACCTTATAATATATAGTAGTGTATCATTGAAAATACCTTATAATATATCGTAATTTGTAGTGTATCATTGAAAATACCTTATAGTATAACGTAATATGCAGTGCATCATTGAAAATACCTTATAATTTAACGTAATATGCAGTGTATCATTGAAAATACCTTATAATATAACGTAATATGCAGTGTATCATTGAAAATACCTTATAATATAACGTAATATGCAGTGTATCATTGAAAATACCTTCCCATATAACGTAATATGCAGTGTATCATTGAAAATACCTTATAATATATCGTAATTTGTAGTGTATCAATGAAAATACCTTCTCATATAACGTAATATGCAGTGTATCATTGAAAATACCTTATAATATATCGTTATTTGTAGTGTATCTTTGAAAATACCTTATAATATAACGTAATATGCAGTGTATCATTGAAAATACCTTATAATATATAGTAGTTTATCATTGAAAATACCTTATAATATAACTTAATATGCAGTGTATCATTGAAAATACCTTATGATATACCGTAATATGCAGTGTATCATTGAAAATACCTTATAATATAACTTAATATGCAGTGTATCAATAAAAATACCTTATGAAATACCGTAATATGCAGTGTATCATTGAAAATACCTTATAATATAACGTAATATGCAGTGTATCATTGAAAATACCTTCCCATATAACGTAATATGCAGTGTATCATTGAAAATACCTTATAATATATCGTTATTTGTAGTGTATCTTTGAAAATACCTTATAATATAACGTAATATGCAGTGTATCATTGAAAATACCTTATAATATATAGTAGTTTATCATTGAAAATACCTTATAATATAACTTAATATGCAGTGTATCATTGAAAATACCTTATAGTATAACGTAATATGCAGTGCATCATTGAAAATACCTTATAATATAACGTAATATGCAGTGTATCATTGAAAATACCTTATAATATATCGTAATTTGTAGTGTATCATTGAAAATACCTTATAGTATAACGTAATATGCAGTGCATCATTGAAAATACCTTATAATATAACGTAATATGCAGTGTATCATTGAAAATACCTTATAATATAACGTAATATGCAGTGTATCATTGAAAATACCTTATAATATAACGTAATATGCAGTGTATCATTGAAAATACCTTATAATATATAGTAGTTTATCATTGAAAATACCTTATAATATATCGTAATTTGTAGTGTATCATTGAAAATACCTTATAGTATAACGTAATATGCAGTGCATCATTGAAAATACCTTATAATTTAACGTAATATGCAGTGTATCATTGAAAATACCTTATAATATAACGTAATATGCAGTGTATCATTGAAAATACCTTATAATATATCGTTATTTGTAGTGTATCTTTGAAAATACCTTATAATATAACGTAATATGCAGTGTATCATTGAAAATACCTTATAATATATCGTTATTTGTAGTGTATCTTTAAAAATACCTTATAATATAACGTAATATGCAGTGTATCATTGAAAATACCTTATAATATATAGTAGTTTATCATTGAAAATACCTTATAATATAACTTAATATGCAGTGTATCATTGAAAATACCTTATAGTATAACGTAATATGCAGTGCATCATTGAAAATACCTTATAATATAACGTAATATGCAGTGTATCGTTGAAAATACCTTATAATATATCGCAATTTGTAGTGTATCAATGAAAATACCTTCTCATATAACGTAATATGCAGTGTATCATTGAAAATACCTTATAGTATAACGTAATATGCAGTGCATCATTGAAAATACCTTATAATATAACGTAATATGCAGTGTATCATTGAAAATACCTTATAATATATCGTCATTTTTTAGTGTATCATTGAAAATACCTTATAATATATAGTAGTGTATCATTGAAAATACCTTATAATATATCGTAATTTGTAGTGTATCATTGAAAATACCTTATAGTATAACGTAATATGCAGTGCATCATTGAAAATACCTTATAATATAACGTAATATGCAGTGTATCAATGAAAATACCTTCTCATATAACGTAATATGCAGTGTATCATTGAAAATACCTTATAATATATCGTTATTTGTAGTGTATCTTTGAAAATACCTTATAATATAACGTAATATGCAGTGTATCATTGGAAATACCTTATAATATATCGTAATTTTTTAGTGTATCATTGAAAATACCTAATAATATAACGTAATATGCAGTGTATCATTGAAAATACCTTAGAATATATGGTAATTCTTGTCTTTTAATGAAAATACCTTATAATATAACGTAATATGCAGAGCATCATTGAAAATACCTTATAATATAACGTAATATGCAGTGTATCATTGAAAATACCTTATGATATACCGTAATATGCAGTGTATCATTGAAAATACCTTATAATATAACTTAATATGCAGTGTATCAATAAAAATACCTTATGAAATACCGTAATATGCAGTGTATCATTGAAAATACCTTATAATATAACGTAATATGCAGTGTATCATTGAAAATACCTTCCCATATAACGTAATATGCAGTGTATCATTGAAAATACCTTATAATATATCGTTATTTGTAGTGTATCTTTGAAAATACCTTATAATATAACGTAATATGCAGTGTATCATTGAAAATACCTTATAATATATAGTAGTTTATCATTGAAAATACCTTATAATATAACTTAATATGCAGTGTATCATTGAAAATACCTTATAGTATAACGTAATATGCAGTGCATCATTGAAAATACCTTATAATATAACGTAATATGCAGTGTATCATTGAAAATACCTTATAATATATCGTAATTTGTAGTGTATCATTGAAAATACCTTATAGTATAACGTAATATGCAGTGCATCATTGAAAATACCTTATAATATAACGTAATATGCAGTGTATCATTGAAAATACCTTATAATATAACGTAATATGCAGTGTATCATTGAAAATACCTTATAATATAACGTAATATGCAGTGTATCATTGAAAATACCTTATAATATATAGTAGTGTATCATTGAAAATACCTTATAATATATCGTAATTTGTAGTGTATCATTGAAAATACCTTATAGTATAACGTAATTTGTAGTGTATCAATGAAAATACCTTATAATATAACGTAATATGCAGTGTATCATTGAAAATACCTTATAATATAACGTAATATGCAGTGTATCATTGGGGGGGGCGTATAATATATCGTTATTTGTGGTGTATCTTTGAAAATACCTTATAATATAACGTAATATGCAGTGTATCATTGAAAATACCTTATAATATATCGTTATTTGTAGTGTATCTTTAAAAATACCTTATAATATAACGTAATATGCAGTGTATCATTGAAAATACCTTATAATATATAGTAGTTTATCATTGAAAATACCTTATAATATAACTTAATATGCAGTGTATCATTGAAAATACCTTATAGTATAACGTAATATGCAGTGCATCATTGAAAATACCTTATAATATAACGTAATATGCAGTGTATCGTTGAAAATACCTTATAATATATCGCAATTTGTAGTGTATCAATGAAAATACCTTCTCATATAACGTAATATGCAGTGTATCATTGAAAATACCTTATAGTATAACGTAATATGCAGTGCATCATTGAAAATACCTTATAATATAACGTAATATGCAGTGTATCATTGAAAATACCTTATAATATATCGTAATTTTTTAGTGTATCATTGAAAATACCTTATAATATATAGTAGTGTATCATTGAAAATACCTTATAATATATCGTAATTTGTAGTGTATCATTGAAAATACCTTATAGTATAACGTAATATGCAGTGCATCATTGAAAATACCTTATAATATAACGTAATATGCAGTGTATCAATGAAAATACCTTCTCATATAACGTAATATGCAGTGTATCATTGAAAATACCTTATAATATATCGTTATTTGTAGTGTATCTTTGAAAATACCTTATAATATAACGTAATATGCAGTGTATCATTGGAAATACCTTATAATATATCGTAATTTTTTAGTGTATCATTGAAAATACCTAATAATATAACGTAATATGCAGTGTATCATTGAAAATACCTTAGAATATATGGTAATTCTTGTCTTTTAATGAAAATACCTTATAATATAACGTAATATGCAGAGCATCATAGAAAATACCTTATAATATAACGTAATATGCAGTGTATCATTGAAAATACCTTATAATATAACGTAATATGCAGTGTATCATTGAAAATACCTTATAATTTAACGTAATATGCAGTGTATCATTGAAAATACCTTATAATATAACGTAATATGCAGTGTATCATTGAAAATACCTTCCCATATAACGTAATATGCAGTGTATCATTGAAAATACCTTATAATATATCGTTATTTGTAGTGTATCTTTGAAAATACCTTATAATATAACGTAATATGCAGTGTATCATTGAAAATACCTTATAATATATAGTAGTTTACCATTGAAAATACCTTATAATATAACTTAATATGCAGTGTATCATTGAAAATACCTTATAGTATAACGTAATATGCAGTGCATCATTGAAAATACCTTATAATATAACGTAATATGCAGTGTATCATTGAAAATACCTTATAATATATCGTAATTTGTAGTGTATCATTGAAAATACCTTATAGTATAACGTAATATGCAGTGCATCATTGAAAATACCTTATAATATAACGTAATATGCAGTGTATCATTGAAAATACCTTATAATATAACGTAATATGCAGTGTATCATTGAAAATACCTTATAATATATCGTTATTTGTAGTGTATCTTTGAAAATACCTTATAATATAACGTAATATGCAGTGTATCATTGAAAATACCTTATAATATATCGTTATTTGTAGTGTATCTTTAAAAATACCTTATAATATAACGTAATATGCAGTGTATCATTGAAAATACCTTATAATATATAGTAGTTTATCATTGAAAATACCTTATAATATAACTTAATATGCAGTGTATCATTGAAAATACCTTATAGTATAACGTAATATGCAGTGCATCATTGAAAATACCTTATAATATAACGTAATATGCAGTGTATCGTTGAAAATACCTTATAATATATCGCAATTTGTAGTGTATCAATGAAAATACCTTCTCATATAACGTAATATGCAGTGTATCATTGAAAATACCTTATAATATAACGTAATATGCAGTGTATCATTGAAAATACCTTCCCATATAACGTAATATGCAGTGTATCATTGAAAATACCTTATAATATATCGTAATTTGTAGTGTATCAATGAAAATACCTTCTCATATAACGTAATATGCAGTGTATCATTGAAAATACCTTATAATATATCGTTATTTGTAGTGTATCTTTGAAAATACCTTATAATATAACGTAATATGCAGTGTATCATTGAAAATACCTTATAATATATAGTAGTTTATCATTGAAAATACCTTATAATATAACTTAATATGCAGTGTATCATTGAAAATACCTTATGATATACCGTAATATGCAGTGTATCATTGAAAATACCTTATAATATAACTTAATATGCAGTGTATCAATAAAAATACCTTATGAAATACCGTAATATGCAGTGTATCATTGAAAATACCTTATAATATAACGTAATATGCAGTGTATCATTGAAAATACCTTCCCATATAACGTAATATGCAGTGTATCATTGAAAATACCTTATAATATATCGTTATTTGTAGTGTATCTTTGAAAATACCTTATAATATAACGTAATATGCAGTGTATCATTGAAAATACCTTATAATATATAGTAGTTTATCATTGAAAATACCTTATAATATAACTTAATATGCAGTGTATCATTGAAAATACCTTATAGTATAACGTAATATGCAGTGCATCATTGAAAATACCTTATAATATAACGTAATATGCAGTGTATCATTGAAAATACCTTATAATATAACGTAATATGCAGTGTATCATTGAAAATACCTTATAATATATCGTTATTTGTAGTGTATCTTTGAAAATACCTTATAATATAACGTAATATGCAGTGTATCATTGAAAATACCTTATAATATATCGTTATTTGTAGTGTATCTTTAAAAATACCTTATAATATAACGTAATATGCAGTGTATCATTGAAAATACCTTATAATATATAGTAGTTTATCATTGAAAATACCTTATAATATAACTTAATATGCAGTGTATCATTGAAAATACCTTATAGTATAACGTAATATGCAGTGCATCATTGAAAATACCTTATAATATAACGTAATATGCAGTGTATCGTTGAAAATACCTTATAATATATCGCAATTTGTAGTGTATCAATGAAAATACCTTCTCATATAACGTAATATGCAGTGTATCATTGAAAATACCTTATAATATAACGTAATATGCAGTGTATCATTGAAAATACCTTCCCATATAACGTAATATGCAGTGTATCATTGAAAATACCTTATAATATATCGTAATTTGTAGTGTATCAATGAAAATACCTTCTCATATAACGTAATATGCAGTGTATCATTGAAAATACCTTATAATATATCGTTATTTGTAGTGTATCTTTGAAAATACCTTATAATATAACGTAATATGCAGTGTATCATTGAAAATACCTTATAATATATAGTAGTTTATCATTGAAAATACCTTATAATATAACTTAATATGCAGTGTATCATTGAAAATACCTTATGATATACCGTAATATGCAGTGTATCATTGAAAATACCTTATAATATAACTTAATATGCAGTGTATCAATAAAAATACCTTATGAAATACCGTAATATGCAGTGTATAATTGAAAATACCTTATAATATAACGTAATATGCAGTGTATCATTGAAAATACCTTCCCATATAACGTAATATGCAGTGTATCATTGAAAATACCTTATAATATATCGTTATTTGTAGTGTATCTTTGAAAATACCTTATAATATAACGTAATATGCAGTGTATCATTGAAAATACCTTATAATATATAGTAGTTTATCATTGAAAATACCTTATAATATAACTTAATATGCAGTGTATCATTGAAAATACCTTATAGTATAACGTAATATGCAGTGCATCATTGAAAATACCTTATAATATAACGTAATATGCAGTGTATCATTGAAAATACCTTATAATATATCGTAATTTGTAGTGTATCATTGAAAATACCTTATAGTATAACGTAATATGCAGTGCATCATTGAAAATACCTTATAATATAACGTAATATGCAGTGTATCATTGAAAATACCTTATAATATAACGTAATATGCAGTGTATCATTGAAAATACCTTATAATATAACGTAATATGCAGTGTATCATTGAAAATACCTTATAATATATAGTAGTGTATCATTGAAAATACCTTATAATATATCGTAATTTGTAGTGTATCATTGAAAATACCTTATAGTATAACGTAATATGCAGTGCATCATTGAAAATACCTTATAATTTAACGTAATATGCAGTGTATCATTGAAAATACCTTATAATATAACGTAATATGCAGTGTATCATTGAAAATACCTTATAATATATCGTTATTTGTAGTGTATCTTTGAAAATACCTTATAATATAACGTAATATGCAGTGTATCATTGAAAATACCTTATAATATATCGTTATTTGTAGTGTATCTTTAAAAATACCTTATAATATAACGTAATATGCAGTGTATCATTGAAAATACCTTATAATATATAGTAGTTTATCATTGAAAATACCTTATAATATAACTTAATATGCAGTGTATCATTGAAAATACCTTATAGTATAACGTAATATGCAGTGCATCATTGAAAATACCTTATAATATAACGTAATATGCAGTGTATCGTTGAAAATACCTTATAATATATCGCAATTTGTAGTGTATCAATGAAAATACCTTCTCATATAACGTAATATGCAGTGTATCATTGAAAATACCTTATAGTATAACGTAATATGCAGTGCATCATTGAAAATACCTTATAATATAACGTAATATGCAGTGTATCATTGAAAATACCTTATAATATATCGTAATTTGTAGTGTATCATTGAAAATACCTTATAGTATAACGTAATATGCAGTGCATCATTGAAAATACCTTATAATATAACGTAATATGCAGTGTATCAATGAAAATACCTTCTCATATAACGTAATATGCAGTGTATCATTGAAAATACCTTATAATATATCGTTATTTGTAGTGTATCTTTGAAAATACCTTATAATATAACGTAATATGCAGTGTATCATTGGAAATACCTTATAATATATCGTAATTTTTTAGTGTATCATTGAAAATACCTAATAATATAACGTAATATGCAGTGTATCATTGAAAATACCTTAGAATATATGGTAATTCTTGTCTTTTAATGAAAATACCTTATAATATAACGTAATATGCAGAGCATCATTGAAAATACCTTATAATATAACGTAATATGCAGTGTATCATTGAAAATACCTTATGATATACCGTAATATGCAGTGTATCATTGAAAATACCTTATAATATAACTTAATATGCAGTGTATCAATAAAAATACCTTATGAAATACCGTAATATGCAGTGTATCATTGAAAATACCTTATAATATAACGTAATATGCAGTGTATCATTGAAAATACCTTCCCATATAACGTAATATGCAGTGTATCATTGAAAATACCTTATAATATATCGTTATTTGTAGTGTATCTTTGAAAATACCTTATAATATAACGTAATATGCAGTGTATCATTGAAAATACCTTATAATATATAGTAGTTTATCATTGAAAATACCTTATAATATAACTTAATATGCAGTGTATCATTGAAAATACCTTATAGTATAACGTAATATGCAGTGCATCATTGAAAATACCTTATAATATATCGTAATTTGTAGTGTATCATTGAAAATACCTTATAGTATAACGTAATATGCAGTGCATCATTGAAAATACCTTATAATTTAACGTAATATGCAGTGTATCATTGAAAATACCTTATAATATAACGTAATATGCAGTGTATCATTGAAAATACCTTATAATATATCGTTATTTGTGGTGTATCTTTGAAAATACCTTATAATATAACGTAATATGCAGTGTATCATTGAAAATACCTTATAATATATCGTTATTTGTAGTGTATCTTTAAAAATACCTTATAATATAACGTAATATGCAGTGTATCATTGAAAATACCTTATAATATATAGTAGTTTATCATTGAAAATACCTTATAATATAACTTAATATGCAGTGTATCATTGAAAATACCTTATAGTATAACGTAATATGCAGTGCATCATTGAAAATACCTTATAATATAACGTAATATGCAGTGTATCGTTGAAAATACCTTATAATATATCGCAATTTGTAGTGTATCAATGAAAATACCTTCTCATATTATGTAATATGCAGTGTATCATTGAAAATACCTTATAGTATAACGTAATATGCAGTGCATCATTGAAAATACCTTATAATATAACGTAATATGCAGTGTATCATTGAAAATACCTTATAATATATCGTAATTTTTTAGTGTATCATTGAAAATACCTTATAATATATAGTAGTGTATCATTGAAAATACCTTATAATATATCGTAATTTGTAGTGTATCATTGAAAATACCTTATAGTATAACGTAATATGCAGTGCATCATTGAAAATACCTTATAATATAACGTAATATGCAGTGTATCAATGAAAATACCTTCTCATATAACGTAATATGCAGTGTATCATTGAAAATACCTTATAATATATCGTTATTTGTAGTGTATCTTTGAAAATACCTTATAATATAACGTAATATGCAGTGTATCATTGGAAATACCTTATAATATATCGTAATTTTTTAGTGTATCATTGAAAATACCTAATAATATAACGTAATATGCAGTGTATCATTGAAAATACCTTAGAATATATGGTAATTCTTGTCTTTTAATGAAAATACCTTATAATATAACGTAATATGCAGTGTATCATTGAAAATACCTTATAATATAACGTAATATGCAGTGTATCATTGAAAATACCTTATAATTTAACGTAATATGCAGTGTATCATTGAAAATACCTTATAATATAACGTAATATGCAGTGTATCATTGAAAATACCTTCCCATATAACGTAATATGCAGTGTATCATTGAAAATACCTTATAATATATCGTAATTTGTAGTGTATCAATGAAAATACCTTCTCATATAACGTAATATGCAGTGTATCATTGAAAATACCTTATAATATATCGTTATTTGTAGTGTATCTTTAAAAATACCTTATAATATAACGTAATATGCAGTGTATCATTGAAAATACCTTATAATATATCGTTATTTGTAGTGTATCTTTGAAAATACCTTATAATATAACGTAATATGCAGTGTATCATTGGAAATACCTTATAATATATCGTAATTTTTTAGTGTATCATTGAAAATACCTAATAATATAACGTAATATGCAGTGTATCATTGAAAATACCTTAGAATATATGGTAATTCTTGTCTTTTAATGAAAATACCTTATAATATAACGTAATATGCAGTGTATCATTGAAAATACCTTATAATATAACGTAATATGCAGTGTATCATTGAAAATACCTTATAATATAACGTAATATGCAGTGTATCATTGAAAATACCTTATAATATAACGTAATATGCAGTGTATCATTGAAAATACCTTCCCATATAACGTAATATGCAGTGTATCATTGAAAATACCTTATAATATATCGTTATTTGTAGTGTATCTTTAAAAATACCTTATAATATAACGTAATATGCAGTGTATCATTGAAAATACCTTATAATATATAGTAGTTTATCATTGAAAATACCTTATAATATAACTTAATATGCAGTGTATCATTGAAAATACCTTATAGTATAACGTAATATGCAGTGCATCATTGAAAATACCTTATAATATAACGTAATATGCAGTGTATCGTTGAAAATACCTTATAATATATCGCAATTTGTAGTGTATCAATGAAAATACCTTCTCATATAACGTAATATGCAGTGTATCATTGAAAATACCTTATAGTATAACGTAATATGCAGTGCATCATTGAAAATACCTTATAATATAACGTAATATGCAGTGTATCATTGAAAATACCTTATAATATATCGTAATTTTTTAGTGTATCATTGAAAATACCTTATAATATATAGTAGTGTATCATTGAAAATACCTTATAATATATCGTAATTTGTAGTGTATCATTGAAAATACCTTATAGTATAACGTAATATGCAGTGCATCATTGAAAATACCTTATAATATAACGTAATATGCAGTGTATCAATGAAAATACCTTCTCATATAACGTAATATGCAGTGTATCATTGAAAATACCTTATAATATATCGTTATTTGTAGTGTATCTTTGAAAATACCTTATAATATAACGTAATATGCAGTGTATCATTGGAAATACCTTATAATATATCGTAATTTTTTAGTGTATCATTGAAAATACCTTATAATATAACGTAATATGCAGTGTATCATTGAAAATACCTTAGAATATATGGTAATTCTTGTCTTTTAATGAAAATACCTTATAATATAACGTAATATGCAGTGTATCATTGAAAATACCTTATAATATAACGTAATATGCAGTGTATCATTGAAAATACCTTATAATATAACGTAATATGCAGTGTATCATTGAAAATACCTTATAATATAACGTAATATGCAGTGTATCATTGAAAATACCTTCCCATATAACGTAATATGCAGTGTATCATTGAAAATACCTTATAATATATCGTAATTTGTAGTGTATCAATGAAAATACCTTCTCATATAACGTAATATGCAGTGTATCATTGAAAATACCTTATAATATATCGTTATTTGTAGTGTATCTTTAAAAATACCTTATAATATAACGTAATATGCAGTGTATCATTGAAAATACCTTATAATATATCGTTATTTGTAGTGTATCTTTGAAAATACCTTATAATATAACGTAATATGCAGTGTATCATTGAAAATACCTTATAATATATCGTAATTTTTTAGTGTATCATTGAAAATACCTAATAATATAACGTAATATGCAGTGTATCATTGAAAATACCTTAGAATATATGGTAATTCTTGTCTTTTAATGAAAATACCTTATAATATAACGTAATATGCAGTGTATCATTGAAAATACCTTATAATATAACGTAATATGCAGTGTATCATTGAAAATACCTTATAATATAACGTAATATGCAGTGTATCATTGAAAATACCTTATAATATAACGTAATATGCAGTGTATCATTGAAAATACCTTCCCATATAACGTAATATGCAGTGTATCATTGAAAATACCTTATAATATATCGTAATTTGTAGTGTATCAATGAAAATACCTTCTCATATAACGTAATATGCAGTGTATCATTGAAAATACCTTATAATATATCGTTATTTGTAGTGTATCTTTAAAAATACCTTATAATATAACGTAATATGCAGTGTATCATTGAAAATACCTTATAATATATAGTAGTTTATCATTGATAATACCTTATAATATAACTTAATATGCAGTGTATCATTGAAAATACCTTATAGTATAACGTAATATGCAGTGCATCATTGAAAATACCTTATTATATAACGTAATATGCAGTGTATCGTTGAAAATACCTTATAATATATCGCAATTTGTAGTGTATCAATGAAAATACCTTCTCATATAACGTAATATGCAGTGTATCATTGAAAATACCTTATAATATAACGTAATATGCAGTATATCATTGAAAATACCTTCCCATATAACGTAATATGCAGTGTATCATTGAAAATACCTTATAATATATCGTAATTTGTAGTATATCAATGAAAATACCTTTTCATATAACGTAATATGCAGTGTATCATTGAAAATACCTTATAATATATCGTTATTTGTAGTGTATCTTTGAAAATACCTTATAATATAACGTAATAAGCAGTGTATCATTGAAAATACCTTATAATATATAGTAGTTTATCATTGAAAATACCTTATAATATAACTTAATATGCAGTGTATCATTGAAAATACCTTATGATATACCGTAATATGCAGTGAATCATTGAAAATACCTTATAATATAACTTAATATGCAGTGTATCAATAAAAATACCTTATGATATACCGTAATATGCAGTGTATCATTGAAAATACAATATAATATAACGTAATATGCAGTGTATCATTGAAAATACCTTATAATATATCGTAATTTTTTAGTGTATCATTGAAAATACCTAATAATATAACGTAATATGCAGTGTATCATTGAAAATACCTTATAATATATAGTAGTTTATCATTGAAAATACCTTATAATATAACTTAATATGCAGTGTATCATTGAAAATACCTTATAGTATAACGTAATATGCAGTGCATCATTGAAAATACCTTATAATATAACGACATATGCAGTGTATCGTTGAAAATACCTTATAATATATCGCAATTTGTAGTGTATCAATGAAAATACCTTCTCATATAACGTAATATGCAGTGTATCATTGAAAATACCTTATGATATACCGTAATATGCAGTGTATCATTGAAAATACCTTATAATATAACTTAATATGCAGTGTATCAATAAAAATACCTTATGATATACCGTAATATGCAGTGTATCATTGAAAATACCTTATAATATAACGTAATATGCAGTGTATCATTGAAAATACCTTCCCATATAACGTAATATGCAGTGTATCATTGAAAATACCTTATAATATATCGTTATTTGTAGTGTATCTTTGAAAATACCTTATAATATAACGTAATATGCAGTGTATCATTGAAAATACCTTATAATATATAGTAGTTTATCATTGAAAATACCTTATAATATAACTTAATATGCAGTGTATCATTGAAAATACCTTATAGTATAACGTAATATGCAGTGCATCATTGAAAATACCTTATAATATATCGTAATTTGTAGTGTATCATTGAAAATACCTTATAGTATAACGTAATATGCAGTGCATCATTGAAAATACCTAATAATATAACGTAATATGCAGTGTATCATTGAAAATACCTTACAATATATGGTAATTCTTGTCTATCAATGAAAATACCTTATAATATAACGTAATATGCAGTGCATCATTGAAAATACCTTATAATATAACGTAATATGCAGTGTATCAAGAAAAATACCTTATAATATAACGTAATAAGCAGTGTATCATTGAAAATACCTTATAATATAACGTAATATGCAGTGTATCATTGAAAATACCTTCCCATATAACGTAATATGCAGTGTATCATTGAAAATACCTTATAATATATCGTTATTTGTAGTGTATCTTTGAAAATACCTTATAATATAACATAATATGCAGTGTATCATTGAAAATACCTTATAATATATAGTAGTTTATCATTGAAAATACCTAATAATATAACTTAATATGCAGTGTATCATTGAAAATACCTTATAGTATAACGTAATATGCAGTGCATCATTGAAAATACCTTATAATATAACGTAATATGCAGTGTATCATTGAAAATACCTTATAATATAACGTAATATGCAGTGTATCATTGAAAATACCTTATAATATAACGTAATATGCAGTGTATCATTGAAAATACCTTATAATATAACGTAATATGCAGTGTATCATTGAAAATACCTTATAATATATAGTAGTGTATCATTGAAAATACCTTATAATATATCGTAATTTGTAGTGTATCATTGAAAATACCTTATAGTATAACGTAATATGCAGTGTATCAATAAAAATACCTTATGATATACCGTAATATGCAGTGTATCATTGAAAATACCTTATAATATAACGTAATATGCAGTGTATCATTGAAAATACCTTATAATATATCGTAATTTTTTAGTGTATCATTGAAAATACCTAATAATATAACGTAATATGCAGTGTATCATTGAAAATACCTTATAATATAACGTAATATGCAGTGTATCATTGAAAATACCTTATAATTTAACGTAATATGCAGTGTATCATTGAAAATACCTTATAATATAACGTAATATGCAGTGTATCATTGAAAATACCTTATAATATATCGTTATTTGTAGTGTATCTTTGAAAATACCTTATAATATAACGTAATATGCAGTGTATCATTGGAAATACCTTATAATATATCGTAATTTTTTAGTGTATCATTGAAAATACCTAATAATATAACGAAATATGCAGTGTATCATTGAAAATACCTTAGAATATATGGTAATTCTTGTCTTTTAATGAAAATACCTTATAATATAACGTAATATGCAGAGCATCATTGAAAATACCTTATAATATATCGTTATTTGTAGTGTATCTTTGAAAATACCTTATAATATAACGTAATATGCAGTGTATCATTGGAAATACCTTATAATATATCGTAATTTTTTAGTGTATCATTGAAAATACCTAATAATATAACGTAATATGCAGTGTATCATTGAAAATACCTTAGAATATATGGTAATTCTTGTCTTTTAATGAAAATACCTTATAATATAACGTAATATGCAGAGCATCATTGAAAATACCTTATAATATAACGTAATATGCAGTGTATCATTGAAAATACCTTATAATATAACGTAATATGCAGTGTATCATTGAAAATACCTTATAATTTAACGTAATATGCAGTGTATCATTGAAAATACCTTATAATATAACGTAATATGCAGTGTATCATTGAAAATACCTTATAATATATCGTAATTTGTAGTGTATCAATGAAAATACCTTCTCATATAACGTAATATGCAGTGTATCATTGAAAATACCTTATAATATATCGTTATTTGTAGTGTATCTTTAAAAATACCTTATAATATAACGTAATATGCAGTGTATCATTGAAAATACCTTATAATATATAGTAATTTATCATTGAAAATACCTTATAATATAACTTAATATGCAGTGTATCATTGAAAATACCTTATAGTATAACGTAATATGCAGTGCATAATTGAAAATACCTTATAATATAACGTAATATGCAGTGTATCAATGAAAATACCTTCTCATATAACGTAATATGCAGTGTATCATTGAAAATACCTTATAATATATCGTTATTTGTAGTGTATCATTGAAAATACCTTATAATATATCGTAATTTGTAGTGTATCAATGAAAATACCTTCTCATATAACGTAATATGCAGTGTATCATTGAAAATACCTTATAATATATCGTTATTTGTAGTGTATCTTTGAAAATACCTTATAATATAACGTAATATGCAGTGTATCATTGAAAATACCTTATAATATATAGTAGTTTATCATTGAAAATACCTTATAATATAACTTAATATGCAGTGTATCATTGAAAATACCTTATAGTATAACGTAATATGCAGTGCATCATTGAAAATACCTTATAATATAACGTAATATGCAGTGTATCGTTGAAAATACCTTATAATATATCGCAATTTGTAGTGTATCAATGAAAATACCTTCTCATATAACGTAATATGCAGTGTATCATTGAAAATACCTTATAATATAACGTAATATGCAGTGTATCATTGAAAATACCTTATAATATATCGTAATTTTTTAGTGTATCATTGAAAATACCTAATAATATAACGTAATATGCAGTGTATCATTGAAAATACCTTACAATATATGGTAATTCTTGTCTATCAATGAAAATACCTTATAATATAACGTAATATGCAGTGCATCATTGAAAATACCTTATAATATAACGTAATATGCAGTGTATCATGAAAAATACCTTATAATATAACGTAATAAGCAGTGTATCATTGAAAATACCTTATAATATAACGTAATATGCAGTGTATCATTGAAAATACCTTCCCATATAACGTAATATGCAGTGTATCATTGAAAATACCTTATAATATATCGTTATTTGTAGTGTATCTTTGAAAATACCTTATAATATAACGTAATATGCAGTGTATCATTGAAAATACCTTATAATATATAGTAGTTTATCATTGAAAATACCTTATAATATAACTTAATATGCAGTGTATCATTGAAAATACCTTATAGTATAACGTAATATGCAGTGCATCATTGAAAATACCTTATAATATAACGTAATATGCAGTGTATCATTGAAAATACATTATAATATAACGTAATATGCAGTGTATCATTGAAAATACCTTATAATATAACGTAATATGCAGTGTATCATTGAAAATACCTTATAATATAACGTAATATGCAGTGTATCATTGAAAATACCTTATAATATATAGTAGTGTATCATTGAAAATACCTTATAATATATCGTAATTTGTAGTGTATCATTGAAAATACCTTATAGTATAACGTAATATGCAGTGCATCATTGAAAATACCTTATAATATAACGTAATATGCAGTGTATCATTGAAAATACCTTATAATATAACGTAATATGCAGTGTATCATTGAAAATACCTTATAATATAACGTAATATGCAGTGTATCATTGAAAATACCTTATAATATAACGTAATATGCAGTGTATCATTGAAAATACCTTATAATATATAGTAGTGTATCATTGAAAATACCTTATAATATATCGTAATTTGTAGTGTATCATTGAAAATACCTTATAGTATAACGTCATATGCAGTGCATCATTGAAAATACCTTATAATATAACGTAATATGCAGTGTATCAATGAAAATACCTTCTCATATAACGTAATATGCAGTGTATCATTGAAAATACCTTATAATATATCGTTATTTTTTAGTGTATCATTGAAAATACCTAATAATATAACGTAATATGCAGTGTATCATTGAAAATACCTTATAATATAACGTAATATGCAGTGTATCATTGAAAATACCTTATAATATATCGTAATTTGTAGTGTATCAATGAAAATACCTTCTCATATAACGTAATATGCAGTGTATCATTGAAAATACCTTATAATATATCGTTATTTGTAGTGTATCTTTGAAAATACCTTATAATATAACGTAATATGCAGTGTATCATTGAAAATACCTTATAATATAACGTAATATGCAGTGTATCATTGAAAATACCTTATAATATAACGTAATATGCAGTGTATCATTGAAAATACCTTATAATATAACGTAATATGCAGTGTATCATTGAAAATACCTTATAATATATAGTAGTGTATCATTGAAAATACCTTATAATATATCGTAATTTGTAGTGTATCATTGAAAATACCTTATAGTATAACGTAATATGCAGTGCATCATTGAAAATACCTTATAATTTAACGTAATATGCAGTGTATCATTGAAAATACCTTATAATATAACGTAATATGCAGTGTATCATTGAAAATACCTTCCCATATAACGTAATATGCAGTGTATCATTGAAAATACCTTATAATATATCGTAATTTGTAGTGTATCAATGAAAATACCTTCTCATATAACGTAATATGCAGTGTATCATTGAAAATACCTTATAATATATCGTTATTTGTAGTGTATCTTTAAAAATACCTTATAATATAACGTAATATGCAGTGTATCATTGAAAATACCTTATAATATATAGTAGTTTATCATTGATAATACCTTATAATATAACTTAATATGCAGTGTATCATTGAAAATACCTTATAGTATAACGTAATATGCAGTGCATCATTGAAAATACCTTATTATATAACGTAATATGCAGTGTATCGTTGAAAATACCTTATAATATATCGCAATTTGTAGTGTATCAATGAAAATACCTTCTCATATAACGTAATATGCAGTGTATCATTGAAAATACCTTATAATATAACGTAATATGCAGTATATCATTGAAAATACCTTCCCATATAACGTAATATGCAGTGTATCATTGAAAATACCTTATAATATATCGTAATTTGTAGTATATCAATGAAAATACCTTTTCATATAACGTAATATGCAGTGTATCATTGAAAATACCTTATAATATATCGTTATTTGTAGTGTATCTTTGAAAATACCTTATAATATAACGTAATAAGCAGTGTATCATTGAAAATACCTTATAATATATAGTAGTTTATCATTGAAAATACCTTATAATATAACTTAATATGCAGTGTATCATTGAAAATACCTTATGATATACCGTAATATGCAGTGAATCATTGAAAATACCTTATAATATAACTTAATATGCAGTGTATCAATAAAAATACCTTATGATATACCGTAATATGCAGTGTATCATTGAAAATACAATATAATATAACGTAATATGCAGTGTATCATTGAAAATACCTTATAATATATCGTAATTTTTTAGTGTATCATTGAAAATACCTAATAATATAACGTAATATGCAGTGTATCATTGAAAATACCTTATAATATATAGTAGTTTATCATTGAAAATACCTTATAATATAACTTAATATGCAGTGTATCATTGAAAATACCTTATAGTATAACGTAATATGCAGTGCATCATTGAAAATACCTTATAATATAACGACATATGCAGTGTATCGTTGAAAATACCTTATAATATATCGCAATTTGTAGTGTATCAATGAAAATACCTTCTCATATAACGTAATATGCAGTGTATCATTGAAAATACCTTATGATATACCGTAATATGCAGTGTATCATTGAAAATACCTTATAATATAACTTAATATGCAGTGTATCAATAAAAATACCTTATGATATACCGTAATATGCAGTGTATCATTGAAAATACCTTATAATATAACGTAATATGCAGTGTATCATTGAAAATACCTTCCCATATAACGTAATATGCAGTGTATCATTGAAAATACCTTATAATATATCGTTATTTGTAGTGTATCTTTGAAAATACCTTATAATATAACGTAATATGCAGTGTATCATTGAAAATACCTTATAATATATAGTAGTTTATCATTGAAAATACCTTATAATATAACTTAATATGCAGTGTATCATTGAAAATACCTTATAGTATAACGTAATATGCAGTGCATCATTGAAAATACCTTATAATATATCGTAATTTGTAGTGTATCATTGAAAATACCTTATAGTATAACGTAATATGCAGTGCATCATTGAAAATACCTAATAATATAACGTAATATGCAGTGTATCATTGAAAATACCTTACAATATATGGTAATTCTTGTCTATCAATGAAAATACCTTATAATATAACGTAATATGCAGTGCATCATTGAAAATACCTTATAATATAACGTAATATGCAGTGTATCAAGAAAAATACCTTATAATATAACGTAATAAGCAGTGTATCATTGAAAATACCTTATAATATAACGTAATATGCAGTGTATCATTGAAAATACCTTCCCATATAACGTAATATGCAGTGTATCATTGAAAATACCTTATAATATATCGTTATTTGTAGTGTATCTTTGAAAATACCTTATAATATAACATAATATGCAGTGTATCATTGAAAATACCTTATAATATATAGTAGTTTATCATTGAAAATACCTAATAATATAACTTAATATGCAGTGTATCATTGAAAATACCTTATAGTATAACGTAATATGCAGTGCATCATTGAAAATACCTTATAATATAACGTAATATGCAGTGTATCATTGAAAATACCTTATAATATAACGTAATATGCAGTGCATCATTGAAAATACCTTATAATATAACGTAATATGCAGTGTATCATTGAAAATACCTTATAATATATAGTAGTGTATCATTGAAAATACCTTATAATATATCGTAATTTGTAGTGTATCATTGAAAATACCTTATAGTATAACGTAATATGCAGTGTATCAATAAAAATACCTTATGATATACCGTAATATGCAGTGTATCATTGAAAATACCTTATAATATAACGTAATATGCAGTGTATCATTGAAAATACCTTATAATATATCGTAATTTTTTAGTGTATCATTGAAAATACCTAATAATATAACGTAATATGCAGTGTATCATTGAAAATACCTTATAATATAACGTAATATGCAGTGTATCATTGAAAATACCTTATAATATAACGTAATATGCAGTGTATCATTGAAAATACCTTATAATATAACGTAATATGCAGTGTATCATTGAAAATACCTTATAATATATCGTTATTTGTAGTGTATCTTTGAAAATACCTTATAATATAACGTAATATGCAGTGTATCATTGGAAATACCTTATAATATATCGTAATTTTTTAGTGTATCATTGAAAATACCTAATAATATAACGTAATATGCAGTGTATCATTGAAAATACCTTAGAATATATGGTAATTCTTGTCTTTTAATGAAAATACCTTATAATATAACGTAATATGCAGAGCATCATTGAAAATACCTTATAATATATCGTTATTTGTAGTGTATCTTTGAAAATACCTTATAATATAACGTAATATGCAGTGTATCATTGGAAATACCTTATAATATATCGTAATTTTTTAGTGTATCATTGAAAATACCTAATAATATAACGTAATATGCAGTGTATCATTGAAAATACCTTAGAATATATGGTAATTCTTGTCTTTTAATGAAAATACCTTATAATATAACGTAATATGCAGAGCATCATTGAAAATACCTTATAATATAACGTAATATGCAGTGTATCATTGAAAATACCTTATAATATAACGTAATATGCAGTGTATCATTGAAAATACCTTATAATTTAACGTAATATGCAGTGTATCATTGAAAATACCTTATAATATAACGTAATATGCAGTGTATCATTGAAAATACCTTATAATATATCGTAATTTGTAGTGTATCAATGAAAATACCTTCTCATATAACGTAATATGCAGTGTATCATTGAAAATACCTTATAATATATCGTTATTTGTAGTGTATCTTTAAAAATACCTTATAATATAACGTAATATGCAGTGTATCATTGAAAATACCTTATAATATATAGTAATTTATCATTGAAAATACCTTATAATATAACTTAATATGCAGTGTACCATTGAAAATACCTTATAGTATAACGTAATATGCAGTGCATAATTGAAAATACCTTATAATATAACGTAATATGCAGTGTATCAATGAAAATACCTTCTCATATAACGTAATATGCAGTGTATCATTGAAAATACCTTATAATATATCGTTATTTGTAGTGTATCATTGAAAATACCTTATAATATATCGTAATTTGTAGTGTATCAATGAAAATACCTTCTCATATAACGTAATATGCAGTGTATCATTGAAAATACCTTATAATATATCGTTATTTGTAGTGTATCTTTAAAAATACCTTATAATATAACGTAATATGCAGTGTATCATTGAAAATACCTTATAATATATAGTAGTTTATCATTGAAAATACCTTATAATATAACTTAATATGCAGTGTATCATTGAAAATACCTTATAGTATAACGTAATATGCAGTGCATCATTGAAAATACCTTATAATATAACGTAATATGCAGTGTATCGTTGAAAATACCTTATAATATATCGCAATTTGTAGTGTATCAATGAAAATACCTTCTCATATAACGTAATATGCAGTGTATCATTGAAAATACCTTATAATATAACGTAATATGCAGTGTATCATTGAAAATACCTTATAATATATCGTAATTTTTTAGTGTATCATTGAAAATACCTAATAATATAACGTAATATGCAGTGTATCATTGAAAATACCTTACAATATATGGTAATTCTTGTCTATCAATGAAAATACCTTATAATATAACGTAATATGCAGTGCATCATTGAAAATACCTTATAATATAACGTAATATGCAGTGTATCATGAAAAATACCTTATAATATAACGTAATAAGCAGTGTATCATTGAAAATACCTTATAATATAACGTAATATGCAGTGTATCATTGAAAATACCTTCCCATATAACGTAATATGCAGTGTATCATTGAAAATACCTTATAATATATCGTTATTTGTAGTGTATCTTTGAAAATACCTTATAATATAACATAATATGCAGTGTATCATTGAAAATACCTTATAATATATAGTAGTTTATCATTGAAAATACCTAATAATATAACTTAATATGCAGTGTATCATTGAAAATACCTTATAGTATAACGTAATATGCAGTGCATCATTGAAAATACCTTATAATATAACGTAATATGCAGTGTATCATTGAAAATACATTATAATATAACGTAATATGCAGTGTATCATTGAAAATACCTTATAATATAACGTAATATGCAGTGTATCATTGAAAATACCTTATAATATAACGTAATATGCAGTGTATCATTGAAAATACCTTATAATATATAGTAGTGTATCATTGAAAATACCTTATAATATATCGTAATTTGTAGTGTATCATTGAAAATACCTTATAGTATAACGTAATATGCAGTGCATCATTGAAAATACCTTATAATATAACGTAATATGCAGTGTATCATTGAAAATACCTTATAATATAACGTAATATGCAGTGTATCATTGAAAATACCTTATAATATAACGTAATATGCAGTGTATCATTGAAAATACCTTATAATATAACGTAATATGCAGTGTATCATTGAAAATACCTTATAATATATAGTAGTGTATCATTGAAAATACCTTATAATATATCGTAATTTGTAGTGTATCATTGAAAATACCTTATAGTATAACGTCATATGCAGTGCATCATTGAAAATACCTTATAATATAACGTAATATGCAGTGTATCAATGAAAATACCTTCTCATATAACGTAATATGCAGTGTATCATTGAAAATACCTTATAATATATCGTTATTTTTTAGTGTATCATTGAAAATACCTAATAATATAACGTAATATGCAGTGTATCATTGAAAATACCTTATAATATAACGTAATATGCAGTGTATCATTGAAAATACCTTATAATATATCGTAATTTGTAGTGTATCAATGAAAATACCTTCTCATATAACGTAATATGCAGTGTATCATTGAAAATACCTTATAATATATCGTTATTTGTAGTGTATCTTTGAAAATACCTTATAATATAACGTAATATGCAGTGTATCATTGAAAATACCTTATAATATAACGTAATATGCAGTGTATCATTGAAAATACCTTATAATATAACGTAATATGCAGTGTATCATTGAAAATACCTTATAATATAACGTAATATGCAGTGTATCATTGAAAATACCTTATAATATATAGTAGTGTATCATTGAAAATACCTTATAATATATCGTAATTTGTAGTGTATCATTGAAAATACCTTATAGTATAACGTAATATGCAGTGCATCATTGAAAATACCTTATAATATAACGTAATATGCAGTGTATCATTGAAAATACCTTATAATATAACGTAATATGCAGTGTATCATTGGAAATACCTTATAATATATCCTAATTTTTTAGTGTATCATTGAAAATACCTAATAATATAACGTAATATGCAGTGTATCATTGAAAATACCTTATAATATAACGTAATATGCAGTGTATCATTGAAAATACCTTATAATATATCGTAATTTGTAGTGTATCAATGAAAATACCTTCTCATATAACGTAATATGCAGTGTATCATTGAAAATACCTTATAATATATCGTTATTTGTAGTGTATCTTTGAAAATACCTTATAATATAACGTAATATGCAGTGTATCATTGAAAATACCTTATAATATATAGTAGTTTATCATTGAAAATACCTTATAATATAACTTAATATGCAGTGTATCATTGAAAATACCTTATGATATACCGTAATATGCAGTGTATCATTGAAAATACCTTATAATATAACGTAATAAGCAGTGTATCATTGAAAATACCTTATAATATAACGTAATATGCAGTGTATCATTGAAAATACCTTCCCATATAACGTAATATGCAGTGTATCATTGAAAATACCTTATAATATATCGTTATTTGTAGTGTATCTTTGAAAATACCTTATAATATAACATAATATGCAGTGTATCATTGAAAATACCTTATAATATATAGTAGTTTATCATTGAAAATACCTAATAATATAACTTAATATGCAGTGTATCATTGAAAATACCTTATAGTATAACGTAATATGCAGTGCATCATTGAAAATACCTTATAATATAACGTAATATGCAGTGTATCATTGAAAATACATTATAATATAACGTAATATGCAGTGTATCATTGAAAATACCTTATAATATAACGTAATATGCAGTGTATCATTGAAAATACCTTATAATATAACGTAATATGCAGTGTATCATTGAAAATACCTTATAATATATAGTAGTGTATCATTGAAAATACCTTATAATATATCGTAATTTGTAGTGTATCATTGAAAATACCTTATAGTATAACGTAATATGCAGTGCATCATTGAAAATACCTTATAATATAACGTAATATGCAGTCTATCATTGAAAATACCTTATAATATAACGTAATATGCAGTGTATCATTGAAAATACCTTATAATATAACGTAATATGCAGTGTATCATTGAAAATACCTAATAATATAACGTAATATGCAGTGCATCATTGAAAATACCTTATAATATAACGTAATATGCAGTGTATCATTGAAAATACCTTATAATATATCGTAATTTGTAGTGTATCAATGAAAATACCTTCTCATATAACGTAATATGCAGTGTATCATTGAAAATACCTTATAATATATCGTTATTTGTAGTGTATCTTTGAAAATACCTTATAATATAACGTAATATGCAGTGTATCATTGAAAATACCTTATAATATATAGTAGTTTATCATTGAAAATACCTTATAATATAACTTAATATGCAGTGTATCATTGAAAATACCTTATGATATACCGTAATATGCAGTGTATCATTGAAAATACCTTATAATATAACGTAATAAGCAGTGTATCATTGAAAATACCTTATAATATAACGTAATATGCAGTGTATCATTGAAAATACCTTCCCATATAACGTAATATGCAGTGTATCATTGAAAATACCTTATAATATATCGTTATTTGTAGTGTATCTTTGAAAATACCTTATAATATAACATAATATGCAGTGTATCATTGAAAATACCTTATAATATATAGTAGTGTATCTTTGAAAATACCTAATAATATAACTTAATATGCAGTGTATCATTGAAAATACCTTATAGTATAACGTAATATGCAGTGCATCATTGAAAATACCTTATAATATAACGTAATATGCAGTGTATCATTGAAAATACATTATAATATAACGTAATATGCAGTGTATCATTGAAAATACCTTATAATATAACGTAATATGCAGTGTATCATTGAAAATACCTTATAATATAACGTAATATGCAGTGTATCATTGAAAATACCTTATAATATATAGTAGTGTATCATTGAAAATACCTTATAATATATCGTAATTTGTAGTGTATCATTGAAAATACCTTATAGTATAACGTAATATGCAGTGCATCATTGAAAATACCTTATAATATAACGTAATATGCAGTCTATCATTGAAAATACCTTATAATATAACGTAATATGCAGTGTATCATTGAAAATACCTTATAATATAACGTAATATGCAGTGTATCATTGAAAATACCTTATAATATAACGTAATATGCAGTGTATCATTGAAAATACCTTATAATATATAGTAGTGTATCATTGAAAATACCTTATAATATATCGTAATTTGTAGTGTATCATTGAAAATACCTTATAGTATAACGTAATATGCAGTGCATCATTGAAAATACCTTATAATATAACGTAATATGCAGTGTATCAATGAAAATACCTTCTCATATAACGTAATATGCAGTGTATCATTGAAAATACCTTATAATATATCGTTATTTTTTAGTGTATCATTGAAAATACCTAATAATATAACGTAATATGCAGTGCATCATTGAAAATACCTTATAATATAACGTAATATGCAGTGTATCATTGAAAATACCTTATAATATATCGTAATTTGTAGTGTATCAATGAAAATACCTTCTCATATAACGTAATATGCAGTGTATCATTGAAAATACCTTATAATATATCGTTATTTGTAGTGTATCTTTGAAAATACCTTATAATATAACGTAATATGCAGTGTATCATTGAAAATACCTTATAATATAACGTAATATGCAGTGTATCATTGAAAATACCTTATAATATAACGTAATATGCAGTGTATCATTGAAAATACCTTATAATATAACGTAATATGCAGTGTATCATTGAAAATACCTTATAATATATAGTAGTGTATCATTGAAAATACCTTATAATATATCGTAATTTGTAGTGTATCATTGAAAATACCTTATAGTATAACGTAATATGCAGTGCATCATTGAAAATACCTTATAATATAACGTAATATGCAGTGTATCATTGAAAATACCTTATAATATAACGTAATATGCAGTGTATCATTGGAAATACCTTATAATATATCCTAATTATTTAGTGTATCATTGAAAATACCTAATAATATAACGTAATATGCAGTGCATCATTGAAAATACCTTATAATATAACGTAATATGCAGTGTATCATTGAAAATACCTTATAATATATCGTAATTTGTAGTGTATCAATGAAAATACCTTCTCATATAACGTAATATGCAGTGTATCATTGAAAATACCTTATAATATATCGTTATTTGTAGTGTATCTTTGAAAATACCTTATAATATAACGTAATATGCAGTGTATCATTGAAAATACCTTATAATATATAGTAGTTTATCATTGAAAATACCTTATAATATAACTTAATATGCAGTGTATCATTGAAAATACCTTATGATATACCGTAATATGCAGTGTATCATTGAAAATACCTTATAATATAACTTAATATGCAGTGTATCAATAAAAATACCTTATGATATACCGTAATATGCAGTGTATCATTGAAAATACCTTATAATATAACGTAATATGCAGTGTATCATTGAAAATACCTTATAATATATCGTAATTTTTTAGTGTATCATTGAAAATACCTAATAATATAACGTAATATGCAGTGTATCATTGAAAATACCTTACAATATATGGTAATTCTTGTCTATCAATGAAAATACCTTATAATATAACGTAATATGCAGTGAATCATTGAAAATACCTTATAATATAACGTAATATGCAGTGTATCATGAAAAATACCTTATAATATAACGTAATATGCAGTGTATCATTGAAAATACCTTATAATATAACGTAATATGCAGTGTATCATTGAAAATACCTTCCCATATAACGTAATATGCAGTGTATCATTGAAAATACCTTATAATATATCGTTATTTGTAGTGTATCTTTGAAAATACCTTATAATATAACGTAATATGCAGTGTATCATTGAAAATACCTTATAATATATAGTAGTTTATCATTGAAAATACCTTATAATATAACTTAATATGCAGTGTATCATTGAAAATACCTTATAGTATAACGTAATATGCAGTGCATCATTGAAAATACCTTATAATATAACGTAATATGCAGTGTATCATTGAAAATACCTTATAATATAACGTAATATGCAGTGTATCATTGAAAATACCTTATAATATAACGTAATATGCAGTGTATCATTGAAAATACCTTATAATATAACGTAATATGCAGTGTATCATTGAAAATACCTTATAATATATAGTAGTGTATCATTGAAAATACCTTATAATATATCGTAATTTGTAGTGTATCATTGAAAATACCTTATAGTATAACGTAATATGCAGTGCATCATTGAAAATACCTTATAATATAACGTAATATGCAGTGTATCATTGAAAATACCTTATAATATAACGTAATATGCAGTGTATCATTGGAAATACCTTATAATATATCCTAATTTTTTAGTGTATCATTGAAAATACCTAATAATATAACGTAATATGCAGTGCATCATTGAAAATACCTTATAATATAACGTAATATGCAGTGTATCATGAAAAATACCTTATAATATAACGTAATATGCAGTGTATCATTGAAAATACCTTATAATATATAGTAGTGTATCATTGAAAATACCTTATAATATATCGTAATTTGTAGTGTATCATTGAAAATACCTTATAGTATAACGTAATATGCAGTGTATCATTGAAAATACCTTCCCATATAACGTAATATGCAGTGTATCATTGAAAATACCTTATAATATATCGTTATTTGTAGTGTATCTTTGAAAATACCTTATAATATAACGTAATATGCAGTGTATCATTGAAAATACCTTATAATATATAGTAGTTTATCATTGAAAATACCTTATAATATAACTTAATATGCAGTGTATCATTGAAAATACCTTATGATATACCGTAATATGCAGTGTATCATTGAAAATACCTTATAATATAACTTAATATGCAGTGTATCAATAAAAATACCTTATGATATACCGTAATATGCAGTGTATCATTGAAAATACCTTATAATATAACGTAATATGCAGTGTATCATTGAAAATACCTTATAATATATCGTAATTTTTTAGTGTATCATTGAAAATACCTAATAATATAACGTAATATGCAGTGTATCATTGAAAATACCTTACAATATATGGTAATTCTTGTCTATCAATGAAAATACCTTATAATATAACGTAATATGCAGTGCATCATTGAAAATACCTTATAATATAACGTAATATGCAGTGTATCATGAAAAATACCTTATAATATAACGTAATATGCAGTGTATCATTGAAAATACCTTATAATATAACGTAATATGCAGTGTATCATTGAAAATACCTTCCCATATAACGTAATATGCAGTGTATCATTGAAAATACCTTATAATATATCGTTATTTGTAGTGTATCTTTGAAAATACCTTATAATATAACGTAATATGCAGTGTATCATTGAAAATACCTTATAATATATAGTAGTTTATCATTGAAAATACCTTATAATATAACTTAATATGCAGTGTGTCATTGAAAATACCTTATAGTATAACGTAATATGCAGTGCATCATTGAAAATACCTTATAATATAACGTAATATGCAGTGTATCATTGAAAATACCTTATAATATAACGTAATATGCAGTGTATCATTGAAAATACCTTATAATATAACGTAATATGCAGTGTATCATTGAAAATACCTTATAATATAACGTAATATGCAGTGTATCATTGAAAATACCTTATAATATATAGTAGTGTATCATTGAAAATACCTTATAATATATCGTAATTTGTAGTGTATCATTGAAAATACCTTATAGTATAACGTAATATGCAGTGCATCATTGAAAATACCTTATAATATAACGTAATATGCAGTGTATCATTGAAAATACCTTATAATATAACGTAATATGCAGTGTATCATTGGAAATACCTTATAATATATCCTAATTTTTTAGTGTATCATTGAAAATACCTAATAATATAACGTAATATGCAGTGCATCATTGAAAATACCTTATAATATAACGTAATATGCAGTGTATCATGAAAAATACCTTATAATATAACGTAATATGCAGTGTATCATTGAAAATACCTTATAATATATAGTAGTTTATCATTGAAAATACCTTATAATATAACTTAATATGCAGTGTATCATTGAAAATACCTTATGATATACCGTAATATGCAGTGTATCATTGAAAATACCTTATAATATAACTTAATATGCAGTGTATCAATAAAAATACCTTATGATATACCGTAATATGCAGTGTATCATTGAAAATACCTTATAATATAACGTAATATGCAGTGTATCATTGAAAATACCTTATAATATATCGTAATTTTTTAGTGTATCATTGAAAATACCTAATAATATAACGTAATATGCAGTGTATCATTGAAAATACCTTATAATATATGGTAATTCTTGTCTATCATTGAAAATACCTTATAATATAACGTAATATGCAGTGCATCATTGAAAATACCTTATAATATAACGTAATATGCAGTGTATCATGAAAAATACCTTATAATATAACGTAATATGCAGTGTATCATTGAAAATACCTTATAATATAACGTAATATGCAGTGTATCATTGAAAATACCTTCCCATATAACGTAATATGCAGTGTATCATTGAAAATACCTTATAATATATCGTTATTTGTAGTGTATCTTTGAAAATACCTTATAATATAACGTAATATGCAGTGTATCATTGAAAATACCTTATAATATATAGTAGTTTATCATTGAAAATACCTTATAATATAACTTAATATGCAGTGTATCATTGAAAATACCTTATAGTATAACGTAATATGCAGTGCATCATTGAAAATACCTTATAATATAACGTAATATGCAGTGTATCATTGAAAATACCTTATAATATAACGTAATATGCAGTGTATCATTGAAAATACCTTATAATATAACGTAATATGCAGTGTATCATTGAAAATACCTTATAATATAACGTAATATGCAGTGTATCATTGAAAATACCTTATAATATATAGTAGTGTATCATTGAAAATACCTTATAATATATCGTAATTTGTAGTGTATCATTGAAAATACCTTATAGTATAACGTAATATGCAGTGTATCATTGAAAATACCTTATAATATAACGTAATATGCAGTGTATCATTGAAAATACCTTATAATATAACGTAATATGCAGTGTATCATTGGAAATACCTTATAATATATCCTAATTTTTTAGTGTATCATTGAAAATACCTAATAATATAACGTAATATGCAGTGCATCATTGAAAATACCTTATAATATAACGTAATATGCAGTGTATCATTGAAAATACCTTATAATATATCGTAATTTGTAGTGTATCAATGAAAATACCTTCTCATATAACGTAATATGCAGTGTATCATTGAAAATACCTTATAATATATCGTTATTTGTAGTGTATCTTTGAAAATACCTTATAATATAACGTAATATGCAGTGTATCATTGAAAATACCTTATAATATATAGTAGTTTATCATTGAAAATACCTTATAATATAACTTAATATGCAGTGTATCATTGAAAATACCTTATGATATACCGTAATATGCAGTGTATCATTGAAAATACCTTATAATATAACTTAATATGCAGTGTATCAATAAAAATACCTTATGATATACCGTAATATGCAGTGTATCATTGAAAATACCTTATAATATAACGTAATATGCAGTGTATCATTGAAAATACCTTATAATATATCGTAATTTTTTAGTGTATCATTGAAAATACCTAATAATATAACGTAATATGCAGTGTATCATTGAAAATACCTTACAATATATGGTAATTCTTGTCTATCAATGAAAATACCTTATAATATAACGTAATATGCAGTGTATCATGAAAAATACCTTATAATATAACGTAATATGCAGTGTATCATTGAAAATACCTTATAATATAACGTAATATGCAGTGTATCATTGAAAATACCTTCCCATATAACGTAATATGCAGTGTATCATTGAAAATACCTTATAATATATCGTTATTTGTAGTGTATCTGTGAAAATACCTTATAATATAACGTAATATGCAGTGTATCATTGAAAATACCTTATAATATATAGTAGTTTATCATTGAAAATACCTTATAATATAACTTAATATGCAGTGTATCATTGAAAATACCTTATAGTATAACGTAATATGCAGTGCATCATTGAAAATACCTTATAATATAACGTAATATGCAGTGTATCATTGAAAATACCTTATAATATAACGTAATATGCAGTGTATCATTGAAAATACCTTATAATATAACGTAATATGCAGTGTATCATTGAAAATACCTTATAATATAACGTAATATGCAGTGTATCATTGAAAATACCTTATAATATATAGTAGTGTATCATTGAAAATACCTTATAATATATCGTAATTTGTAGTGTATCATTGAAAATACCTTATAGTATAACGTAATATGCAGTGCATCATTGAAAATACCTTATAATATAACGTAATATGCAGTGTATCATTGAAAATACCTTATAATATAACGTAATATGCAGTGTATCATTGGAAATACCTTATAATATATCCTAATTTTTTAGTGTATCATTGAAAATACCTAATAATATAACGTAATATGCAGTGCATCATTGAAAATACCTTATAATATAACGTAATATGCAGTGTATCATGAAAAATACCTTATAATATAACGTAATATGCAGTGTATCATTGAAAATACCTTATAATATATAGTAGTGTATCATTGAAAATACCTTATAATATATCGTAATTTGTAGTGTATCATTGAAAATACCTTATAGTATAACGTAATATGCAGTGCATCATTGAAAATACCTTATAATATAACGTAATATGCAGTGTATCATTGAAAATACCTTATAATATATCGTTATTTGTAGTGTATCTTTGAAAATACCTTATAATATAACGTAATATGCAGTGTATCATTGAAAATACCTTATAATATATAGTAGTTTATCATTGAAAATACCTTATAATATAACTTAATATGCAGTGTATCATTGAAAATACCTTATAGTATAACGTAATATGCAGTGCATCATTGAAAATACCTTATAATATAACGTAATATGCAGTGTATCATTGAAAATACCTTATAATATAACGTAATATGCAGTGTATCATTGAAAATACCTTATAATATAACGTAATATGCAGTGTATCATTGAAAATACCTTATAATATAACGTAATATGCAGTGTATCATTGAAAATACCTTATAATATATAGTAGTGTATCATTGAAAATACCTTATAATATATCGTAATTTGTAGTGTATCATTGAAAATACCTTATAGTATAACGTAATATGCAGTGCATCATTGAAAATACCTTATAATATAACGTAATATGCAGTGTATCATTGAAAATACCTTATAATATAACGTAATATGCAGTGTATCATTGGAAATACCTTATAATATATCCTAATTTTTTAGTGTATCATTGAAAATACCTAATAATATAACGTAATATGCAGTGTATCATTGAAAATACCTTAGAATATATGGTAATTCTTGTCTATCAATGAAAATACCTTATAATATAACGTAATATGCAGTGCATCATTGAAAATACCTTATAATATAACGTAATATGCAGTGTATCATTGAAATTACCTTATAATATAACGTAATATGCAGTGTATCATTGAAAATACCTTATAATATAACGTAATATGCAGTGTATCATTGAAAATACCTTATAATATATCGTAATTTGTAGTGTATCAATGAAAATACCTTCTCATATAACGTAATATGCAGTGTATCATTGAAAATACCTTATAATATATCGTTATTTGTAGTGTATCAATGAAAATACCTTCTCATATAACGTAATATGCAGTGTATCATTGAAAATACCTTATAATATATCGTTATTTGTAGTGTATCTTTGAAAATACCTTATAATATATCGTAATTTGTAGTGTATCAATGAAAATACCTTCTCATATAACGTAATATGCAGTGTATCATTGAAAATACCTTATAATATATCGTTATTTGTAGTGTATCATTGAAAATACCTAATAATATAACGTAATATGCAGTGTATCATTGAAAATACCTTCCCATATAACGTAATATGCAGTGTATCATTGAAAATACCTTATAATATATCGTTATTTGTAGTGTATCTTTGAAAATACCTTATAATATAACGTAATATGCAGTGTATCATTGAAAATACCTTCTCATATAACGTAATATGCAGTGTATCATTGAAAATACCTTATAATATATCGTTATTTGTAGTGTATCTTTGAAAATACCTTATAATATATCGTAATTTGTAGTGTATCAATGAAAATACCTTCTCATATAACGTAATATGCAGTGTATCATTGAAAATACCTTATAATATATCGTTATTTGTAGTGTATCATTGAAAATACCTTATAATATAACGTAATATGCAGTGTATCATTGAAAATACCTTACAATATATGGTAATTCTTGTCTATCAATGAAAATACCTTATAATATAACGTAATATGCAGTGCATCATTGAAAATACCTTATAATATAACGTAATATGCAGTGTATCATGAAAAATACCTTATAATATAACGTAATATGCAGTGTATCATTGAAAATACCTTATAATATAACGTAATATGCAGTGTATCATTGAAAATACCTTCCCATATAACGTAATATGCAGTGTATCATTGAAAATACCTTATAATATATCGTTATTTGTAGTGTATCTTTGAAAATACCTTATAATATAACGTAATATGCAGTGTATCATTGAAAATACCTTATAATATATAGCAGTTTATCATTGAAAATACCTTATAATATAACTTAATATGCAGTGTATCATTGAAAATACCTTATAGTATAACGTAATATGCAGTGCATCATTGAAAATACCTTATAATATAACGTAATATGCAGTGTATCATTGAAAATACCTTATAATATAACGTAATATGCAGTGTATCATTGAAAATACCTTATAATATAACGTAATATGCAGTGTATCATTGAAAATACCTTATAATATATCGTAATTTGTAGTGTATCATTGAAAATACCTTATAGTATAACGTAATATGCAGTGCATCATTGAAAATACCTTATAATATAACGTAATATGCAGTGTATCATTGAAAATACCTTATAATATAACGTAATATGCAGTGTATCATTGGAAATACCTTATAATATATCCTAATTTTTTAGTGTATCATTGAAAATACCTAATAATATAACGTAATATGCAGTGTATCATTGAAAATACCTTAGAATATATGGTAATTCTTGTCTTTCAATGAAAATACCTTATAATATAACGTAATATGCAGTGTATCATTGAAAATACCTTATAATATAACGTAATATGCAGTGTATCATTGAAATTACCTTATAATATAACGTAATATGCAGTGTATCATTGAAAATACCTTATAATATAACGTAATATGCAGTGTATCATTGAAAATACCTTATAATATATAGTAGTGTATCATTGAAAATACCTTATAATATATCGTAATTTGTAGTGTATCATTGAAAATACCTTATAGTATAACGTAATATGCAGTGCATCATTGAAAATACCTTAGAATATATGGTAATTCTTGTCTATCAATGAAAATACCTTATAATATAACGTAATATGCAGTGCATCATTGAAAATACCTTATAATATAACGTAATATGCAGTGTATCATTGAAAATACCTTATAATATAACGTAATATGCAGTGTATCATTGAAAATACCTTATAATATATAGTAGTGTATCATTGAAAATACCTTATAATATATCGTAATTTGTAGTGTATCATTGAAAATACCTTATAGTATAACGTAATATGCAGTGCATCATTGAAAATACCTTAGAATATATGGTAATTCTTGTCTATCAATGAAAATACCTTATAATATAACGTAATATGCAGTGCATCATTGAAAATACCTTATAATATAACGTAATATGCAGTGTATCATTGAAAATACCTTATAATATAACGTAATATGCAGTGTATCATTGAAAATACCTTATAATATAACGTAATATGCAGTGTATCATTGAAAATACCTTATAATATATCGTAATTTGTAGTGTATCAATGAAAATACCTTCTCATATAACGTAATATGCAGTGTATCATTGAAAATACCTTATAATATATCGTTATTTGTAGTGTATCTTTAAAAATACCTTATAATATAACGTAATATGCAGTGTATCATTGAAAATACCTTATAATATATAGTAGTTTATCATTGAAAATACCTTATAATATAACTTAATATGCAGTGTATCATTGAAAATACCTTATAGTATAACGTAATATGCAGTGCATCATTGAAAATACCTTATAATATATCGTTATTTGTAGTGTATCATTGAAAATACCTAATAATATAACGTAATATGCAGTGTATCATTGAAAATACCTTATAATATAACGTAATATGCAGTGTATCATTGAAAATACCTTATAATATAACGTAATATGCAGTGTATCATTGGAAATACCTTATAATATATCCTAATTTTTTAGTGTATCATTGAAAATACCTAATAATATAACGTAATATGCAGTGTATCATTGAAAATACCTTAGAATATATGGTAATTCTTGTCTATCAATGAAAATACCTTATAATATAACGTAATATGCAGTGTATCATTGAAAATACCTTATAATATAACGTAATATGCAGTGTATCATTGAAAATACCTTATAATATATAGTAGTGTATCATTGAAAATACCTTATAATATATCGTAATTTGTAGTGTATCATTGAAAATACCTTATAGTATAACGTAATATGCAGTGCATCATTGAAAATACCTTATAATATAACGTAATATGCAGTGTATCATTGAAAATACCTTATAATATAACGTAATATGCAGTGTATCATTGGAAATACCTTATAATATATCCTAATTTTTTAGTATATCATTGAAAATACCTAATAATATAACGTAATATGCAGTGTATCATTGAAAATACCTTAGAATATATGGTAATTGTTGTCTATCAATGAAAATACCTTATAATATAACGTAATATGCAGTGTATCATTGAAAATACCTTATAATATAACGTAATATGCAGTGTATCATTGAAAATACCTTATAATATAACGTAATATGCAGTGTATCATTGAAAATACCTTATAATATAACGTAATATGCAGTGTATCATTGAAAATACCTTATAATATATCGTAATTTGTAGTGTATCAATGAAAATACCTTCTCATATAACGTAATATGCAGTGTATCATTGAAAATACCTTATAATATATCGTTATTTGTAGTGTATCTTTAAAAATACCTTATAATATAACGTAATATGCAGTGTATCATTGAAAATACCTTATAATATATAGTAGTTTATCATTGAAAATACCTTATAATATAACTTAATATGCAGTGTATCATTGAAAATACCTTATAGTATAACGTAATATGCAGTGCATCATTGAAAATACCTTATAATATAACGTAATATGCAGTGTATCATTGAAAATACCTTATAATATAACGTAATATACAGTGTATCATTGAAAATACCTTATAATATATCGTAATTTGTAGTGTATCAATGAAAATACCTTCTCATATAACGTAATATGCAGTGTATCATTGAAAATACCTTATAATATATCGTTATTTGTAGTGTATCATTGAAAATACCTAATAATATAACGTAATATGCAGTGTATCATTGAAAATACCTTATAATATAACGTAATATGCAGTGTATCATTGAAAATACCTTATAATATAACGTAATATGCAGTGTATCATTGAAAATACCTTCCCATATAACGTAATATGCAGTGTATCATTGAAAATACCTTATAATATATCGTAATTTGTAGTGTATCAATGAAAATACCTTCTCATATAACGTAATATGCAGTGTATCATTGAAAATACCTTATAATATATCGTTATTTGTAGTGTATCTTTGAAAATATCTTATAATATAACGTAATATGCAGTGTATCATTGAAAATACCTTATAATATATAGTAGTTTATCATTGAAAATACCTTATAATATAACTTAATATGCAGTGTATCATTGAAAATACCTTATAGTATAACGTAATATGCAGTGTATCATTGAAAATACCTTATAATATAACGTAATATGCAGTGTATCATTGAAAATACCTTATAATATATCGTAATTTGTAGTGTATCATTGAAAATACCTTATAGTATAACGTAATATGCAGTGCATCATTGAAAATACCTTATAATATAACGTAATATGCAGTGTATCATTGGAAATACCTTATAATATATCGTAATTTTTTAGTGTATCATTGAAAATACCTAATAATATAACGTAATATGCAGTGTATCATTGAAAATACCTTATAATATATAGTAGTTTATCATTGAAAATACCTTATAATATATCTTAATATGCAGTGTATCATTGAAAATACCTTATGATATACCGTAATATGCAGTGTATCATTGAAAATACCTTATAATATAACGTAATATGCAGTGTATCATTGAAAATACCTTATAATAAATCGTAATTTGTAGTGTATCATTGAAAATACCTTATAGTATAACGTAATATGCAGTGCATCATTGAAAATACCTTATAATATAACGTAATATGCAGTGTATCATTGGAAATACCTTATAATATATCGTAATTTTTTAGTGTATCATTGAAAATACCTAATAATATAACGTAATATGCAGTGTATCATTGAAAATACCTTATAATATATAGTAGTTTATCATTGAAAATACCTTATAATATAACTTAATATGCAGTGTATCATTGAAAATACCTTATGATATACCGTAATATGCAGTGTATCATTGAAAATACCTTATAATATAACGTAATATGCAGTGTATCATGAAAAATACCTTATAATATAACGTAATATGCAGTGTATCATTGAAAATACCTTATAATATATCGTAATTTGTAGTGTATCAATGAAAATACCTTCTCATATAACGTAATATGCAGTGTATCATTGAAAATACCTTATAATATATAGTAGTTTATCATTGAAAATACCTTATAATATAACTTAATATGCAGTGTATCATTGAAAATACCTTATGATATACCGTAATATGCAGTGTATCATTGAAAATACCTTATAATATAACTTAATATGCAGTGTATCAATAAAAATACCTTATGATATACCGTAATATGCAGTGTATCATTGAAAATACCTTATAATATAACGTAATATGCAGTGTATCATTGAAAATACCTTATAATATATCGTAATTTTTTAGTGTATCATTGAAAATACCTAATAATATAACGTAATATGCAGTGTATCATTGAAAATACCTTACAATATATGGTAATTCTTGTCTATCAATGAAAATACCTTATAATATAACGTAATATGCAGTGTATCATGAAAAATACCTTATAATATAACGTAATATGCAGTGTATCATTGAAAATACCTTATAATATAACGTAATATGCAGTGTATCATTGAAAATACCTTCCCATATAACGTAATATGCAGTGTATCATTGAAAATACCTTATAATATATCGTTATTTGTAGTGTATCTGTGAAAATACCTTATAATATAACGTAATATGCAGTGTATCATTGAAAATACCTTATAATATATAGTAGTTTATCATTGAAAATACCTTATAGTATAACGTAATATGCAGTGCATCATTGAAAATACCTTATAATATAACGTAATATGCAGTGTATCATTGAAAATACCTTATAATATAACGTAATATGCAGTGTATCATTGAAAATACCTTATAATATAACGTAATATGCAGTGTATCATTGAAAATACCTTATAATATAACGTAATATGCAGTGTATCATTGAAAATACCTTATAATATATAGTAGTGTATCATTGAAAATACCTTATAATATATCGTAATTTGTAGTGTATCATTGAAAATACCTTATAGTATAACGTAATATGCAGTGCATCATTGAAAATACCTTATAATATAACGTAATATGCAGTGTATCATTGAAAATACCTTATAATATAACGTAATATGCAGTGTATCATTGGAAATACCTTATAATATATCCTAATTTTTTAGTGTATCATTGAAAATACCTTATAGTATAACGTAATATGCAGTGCATCATTGAAAATACCTTATAATATAACGTAATATGCAGTGTATCATGAAAAATACCTTATAATATAACGTAATATGCAGTGTATCATTGAAAATACCTTATAATATATAGTAGTGTATCATTGAAAATACCTTATAATATATCGTAATTTGTAGTGTATCATTGAAAATACCTTATAGTATAACGTAATATGCAGTGTATCATTGAAAATACCTTCCCATATAACGTAATATGCAGTGTATCATTGAAAATACCTTATAATATATCGTTATTTGTAGTGTATCTTTGAAAATACCTTATAATATAACGTAATATGCAGTGTATCATTGAAAATACCTTATAATATATAGTAGTTTATCATTGAAAATACCTTATAATATAACTTAATATGCAGTGTATCATTGAAAATACCTTATAGTATAACGTAATATGCAGTGCATCATTGAAAATACCTTATAATATAACGTAATATGCAGTGTATCATTGAAAATACCTTATAATATAACGTAATATGCAGTGTATCATTGAAAATACCTTATAATATAACGTAATATGCAGTGTATCATTGAAAATACCTTATAATATAACGTAATATGCAGTGTATCATTGAAAATACCTTATAATATATAGTAGTGTATCATTGAAAATACCTTATAATATATCGTAATTTGTAGTGTATCATTGAAAATACCTTATAGTATAACGTAATATGCAGTGCATCATTGAAAATACCTTATAATATAACGTAATATGCAGTGTATCATTGAAAATACCTTATAATATAACGTAATATGCAGTGTATCATTGGAAATACCTTATAATATATCCTAATTTTTTAGTGTATCATTGAAAATACCTAATAATATAACGTAATATGCAGTGTATCATTGAAAATACCTTAGAATATATGGTAATTCTTGTCTATCAATGAAAATACCTTATAATATAACGTAATATGCAGTGCATCATTGAAAATACCTTATAATATAACGTAATATGCAGTGTATCATTGAAATTACCTTATAATATAACGTAATATGCAGTGTATCATTGAAAATACCTTATAATATAACGTAATATGCAGTGTATCATTGAAAATACCTTATAATATATCGTAATTTGTAGTGTATCAATGAAAATACCTTCTCATATAACGTAATATGCAGTGTATCATTGAAAATACCTTATAATATATCGTAATTTGTAGTGTATCAATGAAAATACCTTCTCATATAACGTAATATGCAGTGTATCATTGAAAATACCTTATAATATATCGTTATTTGTAGTGTATCTTTGAAAATACCTTATAATATATCGTAATTTGTAGTGTATCAATGAAAATACCTTCTCATATAACGTAATATGCAGTGTATCATTGAAAATACCTTATAATATATCGTTATTTGTAGTGTATCATTGAAAATACCTAATAATATAACGTAATATGCAGTGTATCATTGAAAATACCTTCCCATATAACGTAATATGCAGTGTATCATTGAAAATACCTTATAATATATCGTTATTTGTAGTGTATCTTTGAAAATACCTTATAATATAACGTAATATGCAGTGTATCATTGAAAATACCTTCTCATATAACGTAATATGCAGTGTATCATTGAAAATACCTTATAATATATCGTTATTTGTAGTGTATCTTTGAAAATACCTTATAATATATCGTAATTTGTAGTGTATCAATGAAAATACCTTCTCATATAACGTAATATGCAGTGTATCATTGAAAATACCTTATAATATATCGTTATTTGTAGTGTATCATTGAAAATACCTTATAATATAACGTAATATGCAGTGTATCATTGAAAATACCTTACAATATATGGTAATTCTTGTCTATCAATGAAAATACCTTATAATATAACGTAATATGCAGTGCATCATTGAAAATACCTTATAATATAACGTAATATGCAGTGTATCATGAAAAATACCTTATAATATAACGTAATATGCAGTGTATCATTGAAAATACCTTATAATATAACGTAATATGCAGTGTATCATTGAAAATACCTTCCCATATAACGTAATATGCAGTGTATCATTGAAAATACCTTATAATATATCGTTATTTGTAGTGTATCTTTGAAAATACCTTATAATATAACGTAATATGCAGTGTATCATTGAAAATACCTTATAATATATAGCAGTTTATCATTGAAAATACCTTATAATATAACTTAATATGCAGTGTATCATTGAAAATACCTTATAGTATAACGTAATATGCAGTGCATCATTGAAAATACCTTATAATATAACGTAATATGCAGTGTATCATTGAAAATACCTTATAATATAACGTAATATGCAGTGTATCATTGAAAATACCTTATAATATAACGTAATATGCAGTGTATCATTGAAAATACCTTATAATATATCGTAATTTGTAGTGTATCATTGAAAATACCTTATAGTATAACGTAATATGCAGTGCATCATTGAAAATACCTTATAATATAACGTAATATGCAGTGTATCATTGAAAATACCTTATAATATAACGTAATATGCAGTGTATCATTGGAAATACCTTATAATATATCCTAATTTTTTAGTGTATCATTGAAAATACCTAATAATATAACGTAATATGCAGTGTATCATTGAAAATACCTTAGAATATATGGTAATTCTTGTCTTTCAATGAAAATACCTTATAATATAACGTAATATGCAGTGTATCATTGAAAATACCTTATAATATAACGTAATATGCAGTGTATCATTGAAATTACCTTATAATATAACGTAATATGCAGTGTATCATTGAAAATACCTTATAATATAACGTAATATGCAGTGTATCATTGAAAATACCTTATAATATATAGTAGTGTATCATTGAAAATACCTTATAATATATCGTAATTTGTAGTGTATCATTGAAAATACCTTATAGTATAACGTAATATGCAGTGCATCATTGAAAATACCTTAGAATATATGGTAATTCTTGTCTATCAATGAAAATACCTTATAATATAACGTAATATGCAGTGCATCATTGAAAATACCTTATAATATAACGTAATATGCAGTGTATCATTGAAAATACCTTATAATATAACGTAATATGCAGTGTATCATTGAAAATACCTTATAATATATAGTAGTGTATCATTGAAAATACCTTATAATATATCGTAATTTGTAGTGTATCATTGAAAATACCTTATAGTATAACGTAATATGCAGTGCATCATTGAAAATACCTTAGAATATATGGTAATTCTTGTCTATCAATGAAAATACCTTATAATATAACGTAATATGCAGTGTATCATTGAAAATACCTTATAATATAACGTAATATGCAGTGTATCATTGAAATTACCTTATAATATAACGTAATATGCAGTGTATCATTGAAAATACCTTATAATATAACGTAATATGCAGTGTATCATTGAAAATACCTTATAATATATCGTAATTTGTAGTGTATCAATGAAAATACCTTCTCATATAACGTAATATGCAGTGTATCATTGAAAATACCTTATAATATATCGTTATTTGTAGTGTATCTTTAAAAATACCTTATAATATAACGTAATATGCAGTGTATCATTGAAAATACCTTATAATATATAGTAGTTTATCATTGAAAATACCTTATAATATAACTTAATATGCAGTGTATCATTGAAAATACCTTATAGTATAACGTAATATGCAGTGCATCATTGAAAATACCTTATAATATAACGTAATATGCAGTGTATCATTGAAAATACCTTATAATATAACGTAATATGCAGTGTATCATTGGAAATACCTTATAATATATCCTAATTTTTTAGTGTATCATTGAAAATACCTAATAATATAACGTAATATGCAGTGTATCATTGAAAATACCTTAGAATATATGGTAATTCTTGTCTATCAATGAAAATACCTTATAATATAACGTAATATGCAGTGTATCATTGAAAATACCTTATAATATAACGTAATATGCAGTGTATCATTGAAAATACCTTATAATATATAGTAGTGTATCATTGAAAATACCTTATAATATATCGTAATTTGTAGTGTATCATTGAAAATACCTTATAGTATAACGTAATATGCAGTGCATCATTGAAAATACCTTATAATATAACGTAATATGCAGTGTATCATTGAAAATACCTTATAATATAACGTAATATGCAGTGTATCATTGGAAATACCTTATAATATATCCTAATTTTTTAGTATATCATTGAAAATACCTAATAATATAACGTAATATGCAGTGTATCATTGAAAATACCTTAGAATATATGGTAATTGTTGTCTATCAATGAAAATACCTTATAATATAACGTAATATGCAGTGCATCATTGAAAATACCTTATAATATAACGTAATATGCAGTGTATCATTGAAATTACCTTATAATATAACGTAATATGCAGTGTATCATTGAAAATACCTTATAATATAACGTAATATGCAGTGTATCATTGAAAATACCTTATAATATATCGTAATTTGTAGTGTATCAATGAAAATACCTTCTCATATAACGTAATATGCAGTGTATCATTGAAAATACCTTATAATATATCGTTATTTGTAGTGTATCTTTAAAAATACCTTATAATATAACGTAATATGCAGTGTATCATTGAAAATACCTTATAATATATAGTAGTTTATCATTGAAAATACCTTATAATATAACTTAATATGCAGTGTATCATTGAAAATACCTTATAGTATAACGTAATATGCAGTGCATCATTGAAAATACCTTATAATATAACGTAATATGCAGTGTATCATTGAAAATACCTTATAATATAACGTAATATACAGTGTATCATTGAAAATACCTTATAATATATCGTAATTTGTAGTGTATCAATGAAAATACCTTCTCATATAACGTAATATGCAGTGTATCATTGAAAATACCTTATAATATATCGTTATTTGTAGTGTATCATTGAAAATACCTTATAATATAACGTAATATGCAGTGTATCATTGAAAATACCTTATAATATAACGTAATATGCAGTGTATCATTGAAAATACCTTATAATATAACGTAATATGCAGTGTATCATTGAAAATACCTTCCCATATAACGTAATATGCAGTGTATCATTGAAAATACCTTATAATATATCGTAATTTGTAGTGTATCAATGAAAATACCTTCTCATATAACGTAATATGCAGTGTATCATTGAAAATACCTTATAATATATCGTTATTTGTAGTGTATCTTTGAAAATATCTTATAATATAACGTAATATGCAGTGTATCATTGAAAATACCTTATAATATATAGTAGTTTATCATTGAAAATACCTTATAATATAACTTAATATGCAGTGTATCATTGAAAATACCTTATAGTATAACGTAATATGCAGTGTATCATTGAAAATACCTTATAATATAACGTAATATGCAGTGTATCATTGAAAATACCTTATAATATATCGTAATTTGTAGTGTATCATTGAAAATACCTTATAGTATAACGTAATATGCAGTGCATCATTGAAAATACCTTATAATATAACGTAATATGCAGTGTATCATTGGAAATACCTTATAATATATCGTAATTTTTTAGTGTATCATTGAAAATACCTAATAATATAACGTAATATGCAGTGTATCATTGAAAATACCTTATAATATATAGTAGTTTATCATTGAAAATACCTTATAAAATATCTTAATATGCAGTGTATCATTGAAAATACCTTATGATATACCGTAATATGCAGTGTATCATTGAAAATACCTTATAATATAACGTAATATGCAGTGTATCATTGAAAATACCTTATAATAAATCGTAATTTGTAGTGTATCATTGAAAATACCTTATAGTATAACGTAATATGCAGTGCATCATTGAAAATACCTTATAATATAACGTAGTATGCAGAGTATCATTGGAAATACCTTATAATATATCGTAATTTTTTAGTGTATCATTGAAAATACCTAATAATATAACGTAATATGCAGTGTATCATTGAAAATACCTTATAATATATAGTAGTTTATCATTGAAAATACCTTATAATATAACTTAATATGCAGTGTATCATTGAAAATACCTTATGATATACCGTAATATGCAGTGTATCATTGAAAATACCTTATAATATAACGTAATATGCAGTGTATCATGAAAAATACCTTATAATATAACGTAATATGCAGTGTATCATTGAAAATACCTTATAATATATCGTAATTTGTAGTGTATCAATGAAAATACCTTCTCATATAACGTAATATGCAGTGTATCATTGAAAATACCTTATAATATATAGTAGTTTATCATTGAAAATACCTTATAATATAACTTAATATGCAGTGTATCATTGAAAATACCTTATGATATACCGTAATATGCAGTGTATCATTGAAAATACCTTATAATATAACTTAATATGCAGTGTATCAATAAAAATACCTTATGATATACCGTAATATGCAGTGTATCATTGAAAATACCTTATAATATAACGTAATATGCAGTGTATCATTGAAAATACCTTATAATATATCGTAATTTTTTAGTGTATCATTGAAAATACCTAATAATATAACGTAATATGCAGTGTATCATTGAAAATACCTTACAATATATGGTAATTCTTGTCTATCAATGAAAATACCTTATAATATAACGTAATATGCAGTGTATCATGAAAAATACCTTATAATATAACGTAATATGCAGTGTATCATTGAAAATACCTTATAATATAACGTAATATGCAGTGTATCATTGAAAATACCTTCCCATATAACGTAATATGCAGTGTATCATTGAAAATACCTTATAATATATCGTTATTTGTAGTGTATCTGTGAAAATACCTTATAATATAACGTAATATGCAGTGTATCATTGAAAATACCTTATAATATATAGTAGTTTATCATTGAAAATACCTTATAATATAACTTAATATGCAGTGTATCATTGAAAATACCTTATAGTATAACGTAATATGCAGTGCATCATTGAAAATACCTTATAATATAACGTAATATGCAGTGTATCATTGAAAATACCTTATAATATAACGTAATATGCAGTGTATCATTGAAAATACCTTATAATATAACGTAATATGCAGTGTATCATTGAAAATACCTTATAATATAACGTAATATGCAGTGTATCATTGAAAATACCTTATAATATATAGTAGTGTATCATTGAAAATACCTTATAATATATCGTAATTTGTAGTGTATCATTGAAAATACCTTATAGTATAACGTAATATGCAGTGCATCATTGAAAATACCTTATAATATAACGTAATATGCAGTGTATCATTGAAAATACCTTATAATATAACGTAATATGCAGTGTATCATTGGAAATACCTTATAATATATCCTAATTTTTTAGTGTATCATTGAAAATACCTAATAATATAACGTAATATGCAGTGCATCATTGAAAATACCTTATAATATAACGTAATATGCAGTGTATCATGAAAAATACCTTATAATATAACGTAATATGCAGTGTATCATTGAAAATACCTTATAATATATAGTAGTGTATCATTGAAAATACCTTATAATATATCGTAATTTGTAGTGTATCATTGAAAATACCTTATAGTATAACGTAATATGCAGTGTATCATTGAAAATACCTTCCCATATAACGTAATATGCAGTGTATCATTGAAAATACCTTATAATATATCGTTATTTGTAGTGTATCTTTGAAAATACCTTATAATATAACGTAATATGCAGTGTATCATTGAAAATACCTTATAATATATAGTAGTTTATCATTGAAAATACCTTATAATATAACTTAATATGCAGTGTATCATTGAAAATACCTTATAGTATAACGTAATATGCAGTGCATCATTGAAAATACCTTATAATATAACGTAATATGCAGTGTATCATTGAAAATACCTTATAATATAACGTAATATGCAGTGTATCATTGAAAATACCTTATAATATAACGTAATATGCAGTGTATCATTGAAAATACCTTATAATATAACGTAATATGCAGTGTATCATTGAAAATACCTTATAATATATAGTAGTGTATCATTGAAAATACCTTATAATATATCGTAATTTGTAGTGTATCATTGAAAATACCTTATAGTATAACGTAATATGCAGTGCATCATTGAAAATACCTTATAATATAACGTAATATGCAGTGTATCATTGAAAATACCTTATAATATAACGTAATATGCAGTGTATCATTGGAAATACCTTATAATATATCCTAATTTTTTAGTGTATCATTGAAAATACCTAATAATATAACGTAATATGCAGTGTATCATTGAAAATACCTTAGAATATATGGTAATTCTTGTCTATCAATGAAAATACCTTATAATATAACGTAATATGCAGTGCATCATTGAAAATACCTTATAATATAACGTAATATGCAGTGTATCATTGAAAATACCTTATAATATAACGTAATATGCAGTGTATCATTGAAAATACCTTATAATATAACGTAATATGCAGTGTATCATTGAAAATACCTTATAATATATCGTAATTTGTAGTGTATCAATGAAAATACCTTCTCATATAACGTAATATGCAGTGTATCATTGAAAATACCTTATAATATATCGTTATTTGTAGTGTATCAATGAAAATACCTTCTCATATAACGTAATATGCAGTGTATCATTGAAAATACCTTATAATATATCGTTATTTGTAGTGTATCTTTGAAAATACCTTATAATATATCGTAATTTGTAGTGTATCAATGAAAATACCTTCTCATATAACGTAATATGCAGTGTATCATTGAAAATACCTTATAATATATCGTTATTTGTAGTGTATCATTGAAAATACCTAATAATATAACGTAATATGCAGTGTATCATTGAAAATACCTTCCCATATAACGTAATATGCAGTGTATCATTGAAAATACCTTATAATATATCGTTATTTGTAGTGTATCTTTGAAAATACCTTATAATATAACGTAATATGCAGTGTATCATTGAAAATACCTTCTCATATAACGTAATATGCAGTGTATCATTGAAAATACCTTATAATATATCGTTATTTGTAGTGTATCTTTGAAAATACCTTATAATATATCGTAATTTGTAGTGTATCAATGAAAATACCTTCTCATATAACGTAATATGCAGTGTATCATTGAAAATACCTTATAATATATCGTTATTTGTAGTGTATCATTGAAAATACCTTATAATATAACGTAATATGCAGTGTATCATTGAAAATACCTTACAATATATGGTAATTCTTGTCTATCAATGAAAATACCTTATAATATAACGTAATATGCAGTGCATCATTGAAAATACCTTATAATATAACGTAATATGCAGTGTATCATGAAAAATACCTTATAATATAACGTAATATGCAGTGTATCATTGAAAATACCTTATAATATAACGTAATATGCAGTGTATCATTGAAAATACCTTCCCATATAACGTAATATGCAGTGTATCATTGAAAATACCTTATAATATATCGTTATTTGTAGTGTATCTTTGAAAATACCTTATAATATAACGTAATATGCAGTGTATCATTGAAAATACCTTATAATATATAGCAGTTTATCATTGAAAATACCTTATAATATAACTTAATATGCAGTGTATCATTGAAAATACCTTATAGTATAACGTAATATGCAGTGCATCATTGAAAATACCTTATAATATAACGTAATATGCAGTGTATCATTGAAAATACCTTATAATATAACGTAATATGCAGTGTATCATTGAAAATACCTTATAATATAACGTAATATGCAGTGTATCATTGAAAATACCTTATAATATATCGTAATTTGTAGTGTATCATTGAAAATACCTTATAGTATAACGTAATATGCAGTGCATCATTGAAAATACCTTATAATATAACGTAATATGCAGTGTATCATTGAAAATACCTTATAATATAACGTAATATGCAGTGTATCATTGGAAATACCTTATAATATATCCTAATTTTTTAGTGTATCATTGAAAATACCTAATAATATAACGTAATATGCAGTGTATCATTGAAAATACCTTAGAATATATGGTAATTCTTGTCTTTCAATGAAAATACCTTATAATATAACGTAATATGCAGTGTATCATTGAAAATACCTTATAATATAACGTAATATGCAGTGTATCATTGAAATTACCTTATAATATAACGTAATATGCAGTGTATCATTGAAAATACCTTATAATATAACGTAATATGCAGTGTATCATTGAAAATACCTTATAATATATAGTAGTGTATCATTGAAAATACCTTATAATATATCGTAATTTGTAGTGTATCATTGAAAATACCTTATAGTATAACGTAATATGCAGTGCATCATTGAAAATACCTTAGAATATATGGTAATTCTTGTCTATCAATGAAAATACCTTATAATATAACGTAATATGCAGTGCATCATTGAAAATACCTTATAATATAACGTAATATGCAGTGTATCATTGAAAATACCTTATAATATAACGTAATATGCAGTGTATCATTGAAAATACCTTATAATATATAGTAGTGTATCATTGAAAATACCTTATAATATATCGTAATTTGTAGTGTATCATTGAAAATACCTTATAGTATAACGTAATATGCAGTGCATCATTGAAAATACCTTAGAATATATGGTAATTCTTGTCTATCAATGAAAATACCTTATAATATAACGTAATATGCAGTGTATCATTGAAAATACCTTATAATATAACGTAATATGCAGTGTATCATTGAAATTACCTTATAATATAACGTAATATGCAGTGTATCATTGAAAATACCTTATAATATAACGTAATATGCAGTGTATCATTGAAAATACCTTATAATATATCGTAATTTGTAGTGTATCAATGAAAATACCTTCTCATATAACGTAATATGCAGTGTATCATTGAAAATACCTTATAATATATCGTTATTTGTAGAGTATCTTTAAAAATACCTTATAATATAACGTAATATGCAGTGTATCATTGAAAATACCTTATAATATATAGTAGTTTATCATTGAAAATACCTTATAATATAACTTAATATGCAGTGTATCATTGAAAATACCTTATAGTATAACGTAATATGCAGTGCATCATTGAAAATACCTTATAATATAACGTAATATGCAGTGTATCATTGAAAATACCTTATAATATAACGTAATATGCAGTGTATCATTGGAAATACCTTATAATATATCGTAATTTTTTAGTGTATCATTGAAAATACCTAATAATATAACGTAATATGCAGTGTATCATTGAAAATACCTTAGAATATATGGTAATTCTTGTCTATCAATGAAAATACCTTATAATATAACGTAATATGCAGTGTATCATTGAAAATACCTTATAATATAACGTAATATGCAGTGTATCATTGAAAATACCTTATAATATATAGTAGTGTATCATTGAAAATACCTTATAATATATCGTAATTTGTAGTGTATCATTGAAAATACCTTATAGTATAACGTAATATGCAGTGCATCATTGAAAATACCTTATAATATAACGTAATATGCAGTGTATCATTGAAAATACCTTATAATATAACGTAATATGCAGTGTATCATTGGAAATACCTTATAATATATCCTAATTTTTTAGTATATCATTGAAAATACCTAATAATATAACGTAATATGCAGTGTATCATTGAAAATACCTTAGAATATATGGTAATTGTTGTCTATCAATGAAAATACCTTATAATATAACGTAATATGCAGTGCATCATTGAAAATACCTTATAATATAACGTAATATGCAGTGTATCATTGAAATTACCTTATAATATAACGTAATATGCAGTGTATCATTGAAAATACCTTATAATATAACGTAATATGCAGTGTATCATTGAAAATACCTTATAATATATCGTAATTTGTAGTGTATCAATGAAAATACCTTCTCATATAACGTAATATGCAGTGTATCATTGAAAATACCTTATAATATATCGTTATTTGTAGTGTATCTTTAAAAATACCTTATAATATAACGTAATATGCAGTGTATCATTGAAAATACCTTATAATATATAGTAGTTTATCATTGAAAATACCTTATAATATAACTTAATATGCAGTGTATCATTGAAAATACCTTATAGTATAACGTAATATGCAGTGCATCATTGAAAATACCTTATAATATAACGTAATATGCAGTGTATCATTGAAAATACCTTATAATATAACGTAATATACAGTGTATCATTGAAAATACCTTATAATATATCGTAATTTGTAGTGTATCAATGAAAATACCTTCTCATATAACGTAATATGCAGTGTATCATTGAAAATACCTTATAATATATCGTTATTTGTAGTGTATCATTGAAAATACCTAATAATATAACGTAATATGCAGTGTATCATTGAAAATACCTTATAATATAACGTAATATGCAGTGTATCATTGAAAATACCTTATAATATAACGTAATATGCAGTGTATCATTGAAAATACCTTCCCATATAACGTAATATGCAGTGTATCATTGAAAATACCTTATAATATATCGTAATTTGTAGTGTATCAATGAAAATACCTTCTCATATAACGTAATATGCAGTGTATCATTGAAAATACCTTATAATATATCGTTATTTGTAGTGTATCTGTGAAAATATCTTATAATATAACGTAATATGCAGTGTATCATTGAAAATACCTTATAATATATAGTAGTTTATCATTGAAAATACCTTATAATATAACTTAATATGCAGTGTATCATTGAAAATACCTTATAGTATAACGTAATATGCAGTGTATCATTGAAAATACCTTATAATATAACGTAATATGCAGTGTATCATTGAAAATACCTTATAATATATCGTAATTTGTAGTGTATCATTGAAAATACCTTATAGTATAACGTAATATGCAGTGCATCATTGAAAATACCTTATAATATAACGTAATATGCAGTGTATCATTGGAAATACCTTATAATATATCGTAATTTTTTAGTGTATCATTGAAAATACCTAATAATATAACGTAATATGCAGTGTATCATTGAAAATACCTTATAATATATAGTAGTTTATCATTGAAAATACCTTATAAAATATCTTAATATGCAGTGTATCATTGAAAATACCTTATGATATACCGTAATATGCAGTGTATCATTGAAAATACCTTATAATATAACGTAATATGCAGTGTATCATTGAAAATACCTTATAATAAATCGTAATTTGTAGTGTATCATTGAAAATACCTTATAGTATAACGTAATATGCAGTGCATCATTGAAAATACCTTATAATATAACGTAATATGCAGTGTATCATTGGAAATACCTTATAATATATCGTAATTTTTTAGTGTATCATTGAAAATACCTAATAATATAACGTAATATGCAGTGTATCATTGAAAATACCTTATAATATATAGTAGTTTATCATTGAAAATACCTTATAATATAACTTAATATGCAGTGTATCATTGAAAATACCTTATGATATACCGTAATATGCAGTGTATCATTGAAAATACCTTATAATATAACGTAATATGCAGTGTATCATGAAAAATACCTTATAATATAACGTAATATGCAGTGTATCATTGAAAATACCTTATAATATAACGTAATATGCAGTGTATCATTGAAAATACCTTCCCATATAACGTAATATGCAGTGTATCATTGAAAATACCTTATAATATATCGTTATTTGTAGTGTATCTTTGAAAATACCTTATAATATAACGTAATATGCAGTGTATCATTGAAAATACCTTATAATATATAGCAGTTTATCATTGAAAATACCTTATAATATAACTTAATATGCAGTGTATCATTGAAAATACCTTATAGTATAACGTAATATGCAGTGCATCATTGAAAATACCTTATAATATAACGTAATATGCAGTGTATCATTGAAAATACCTTATAATATAACGTAATATGCAGTGTATCATTGAAAATACCTTATAATATAACGTAATATGCAGTGTATCATTGAAAATACCTTATAATATAACGTAATATGCAGTGTATCATTGAAAATACCTTATAATATATCGTAATTTGTAGTGTATCAATGAAAATACCTTCTCATATAACGTAATATGCAGTGTATCATTGAAAATACCTTATAATATATCGTTATTTGTAGTGTATCTTTAAAAATACCTTATAATATAACGTAATATGCAGTGTATCATTGAAAATACCTTCTCATATAACGTAATATGCAGTGTATCATTGAAAATACCTTATAATATATCGTTATTTGTAGTGTATCTTTAAAAATACCTTATAATATAACGTAATATGCAGTGTATCATTGAAAATACCTTATAATATATAGTAGTTTATCATTGAAAATACCTTATAATATATCGTAATTTGTAGTGTATCAATGAAAATACCTTCTCATATAACGTAATATGCAGTGTATCATTGAAAATACCTTATAATATATCGTTATTTGTAGTGTATCTTTGAAAATACCTTATAATATAACGTAATATGCAGTGTATCATTGAAAATACCTTATAATATATAGTAGTTTATCATTGAAAATACCTTATAAAATATCTTAATATGCAGTGTATCATTGAAAATACCTTATGATATACCGTAATATGCAGTGTATCATTGAAAATACCTTATAATATAACGTAATATGCAGTGTATCATTGAAAATACCTTATAATAAATCGTAATTTGTAGTGTATCATTGAAAATACCTTATAGTATAACGTAATATGCAGTGCATCATTGAAAATACCTTATAATATAACGTAATATGCAGTGCATCATTGAAAATACCTTATAATATAACGTAATATGCAGTGTATCATTGGAAATACCTTATAATATATCGTAATTTTTTAGTGTATCATTGAAAATACCTAATAATATAACGTAATATGCAGTGTATCATTGAAAATACCTTATAATATATAGTAGTTTGTCATTGAAAATACCTTATAATATAACTTAATATGCAGTGTATCATTGAAAATACCTTATGATATACCGTAATATGCAGTGTATCATTGAAAATACCTTATGATATACCGTAATATGCAGTGTATCATTGAAAATACCTTATAATATAACGTAATATGCAGTGTATCATTGAAAATACCTTATAATAAATCGTAATTTGTAGTGTATCATTGAAAATACCTTATAGTATAACGTAATATGCAGTGCATCATTGAAAATACCTTATAATATAACGTAATATGCAGTGTATCATTGGAAATACCTTATAATATATCGTAATTTTTTAGTGTATCATTGAAAATACCTAATAATATAACGTAATATGCAGTGTATCATTGAAAATACCTTATAATATATAGTAGTTTATCATTGAAAATACCTTATAATATAACTTAATATGCAGTGTATCATTGAAAATACCTTATGATATACCGTAATATGCAGTGTATCATTGAAAATACCTTATAATATAACTTAATATGCAGTGTATCAATGAAAATACCTTATGATATACCGTAATATGCAGTGTATCATTGAAAATACCTTATAATATATAGTAGTTTATCATTGAAAATACCTTATAATATAACTTAATATGCAGTGTATCAATGAAAATACCTTATGATATACCGTAATATGCAGTGTATCATTGAAAATACCTTATAATATATAGTAGTTTATCATTGAAAATACCTTATAATATAACTTAATATGCAGTGTATCATTGAAAATACCTTATAATATAACGTAATATGCAGTGTATCGTTGAAAATACCTTATAATATATCGCAATTTGTAGTGTATCAATGAAAATACCTTCTCATATAACGTAATATGCAGTGTATCATTGAAAATACCTTATAATATAACGTAATATGCAGTGTATCATTGAAAATACCTTCCCATATAACGTAATATGCAGTGTATCATTGAAAATACCTTATAATATATCGTAATTTGTAGTGTATCAATGAAAACACCTTCTCATATAACGTAATATGCAGTGTATCATTGAAAATACCTTATAATATATCGTTATTTGTAGTGTATCTTTGAAAATACCTTATAATATATCGTTATTTGTAGTGTATCTTTGAAAATACCTTATAATATAACGTAATATGCAGTGTATCATTGAAAATACCTTATAATATATAGTAGTTTATCATTGAAAATACCTTATGATATACCGTAATATGCAGTGTATCATTGAAAATACCTTATAATATAACGTAATATGCAGTGTATCATTGAAAATACCTTATAATAAATCGTAATTTGTAGTGTATCATTGAAAATACCTTATAGTATAACGTAATATGCAGTGCATCATTGAAAATACCTTATAATATAACGTAATATGCAGTGTATCATTGGAAATACCTTATAATATATCGTAATTTTTTAGTGTATCATTGAAAATACCTAATAATATAACGTAATATGCAGTGTATCATTGAAAATACCTTATAATATATAGTAGTTTATCATTGAAAATACCTTATAATATAACTTAATATGCAGTGTATCATTGAAAATACCTTATGATATACCGTAATATGCAGTGTATCATTGAAAATACCTTATGATATACCGTAATATGCAGTGTATCATTGAAAATACCTTATAATATAACGTAATATGCAGTGTATCATTGAAAATACCTTATAATATATCGTTATTTGTAGTGTATCTTTAAAAATACCTTATAATATAACGTAATATGCAGTGTATCATTGAAAATACCTTATAATATATAGTAGTTTATCATTGAAAATACCTTATAATATAACTTAATATGCAGTGTATCATTGAAAATACCTTATAGTATAACGTAATATGCAGTGCATCATTGAAAATACCTTATAATATAACGTAATATGCAGTGTATCATTGAAAATACCTTATAATATAACGTAATATACAGTGTATCATTGAAAATACCTTATAATATATCGTAATTTGTAGTGTATCAATGAAAATACCTTCTCATATAACGTAATATGCAGTGTATCATTGAAAATACCTTATAATATATCGTTATTTGTAGTGTATCATTGAAAATACCTAATAATATAACGTAATATGCAGTGTATCATTGAAAATACCTTATAATATAACGTAATATGCAGTGTATCATTGAAAATACCTTATAATATAACGTAATATGCAGTGTATCATTGAAAATACCTTATAATATAACGTAATATGCAGTGTATCGTTGAAAATACCTTATAATATATCGCAATTTGTAGTGTATCAATGAAAATACCTTCTCATATAACGTAATATGCAGTGTATCATTGAAAATACCTTATAATATAACGTAATATGCAGTGTATCATTGAAAATACCTTCCCATATAACGTAATATGCAGTGTATCATTGAAAATACCTTATAATATATCGTAATTTGTAGTGTATCAATGAAAACACCTTCTCATATAACGTAATATGCAGTGTATCATTGAAAATACCTTATAATATATCGTTATTTGTAGTGTATCTTTGAAAATACCTTATAATATAACGTAATATGCAGTGTATCATTGAAAATACCTTATGATATACCGTAATATGCAGTGTATCATTGAAAATACCTTATAATATAACTTAATATGCAGTGTATCAATAAAAATACCTTACGATATACCGTAATATGCAGTGTATCATTGAAAATACCTTATAATATAACGTAATATGCAGTGTATCATTGAAAATACCTTATAATATATCGTAATTTTTTAGTGTATCATTGAAAATACCTAATAATATAACGTAATATGCAGTGTATCATTGAAAATACCTTACAATATATGGTAATTCTTGTCTATCAATGAAAATACCTTATAATATAACGTAATATGCAGTGCATCATTGAAAATACCTAATAATATAACGTAATATGCAGTGTATCATGAAAAATACCTTATAATATAACGTAATATGCAGTGTATGATTGAAAATACCTTATAATATAACGTAATATGCAGTGTATCATTGAAAATACCTTCCCATATAACGTAATATGCAGTGTATCATTGAAAATACCTTATAATATATCGTTATTTGTAGTGTATCTTTGAAAATACCTTATAATATAACGTAATATGCAGTGTATCATTGAAAATACCTTATAATATATAGTAGTTTATCATTGAAAATACCTTATAATATAACTTAATATGCAGTGTATCATTGAAAATACCTTATAGTATAACGTAATATGCAGTGCATCATTGAAAATACCTTACAATATAACGTAATATGCAGTGTATCATTGAAAATACCTTATAATATAACGTAATATGCAGTGTATCATTGAAAATACCTTATAATATAACGTAATATGCAGTGTATCATTGAAAATACCTTATAATATAACGTAATATGCAGTGTATCATTGAAAATACCTTATAATATATAGTAGTTTATCATTGAAAATACCTTATAATATATCGTAATTTGTAGTGTATCATTGAAAATACCTTATAGTATAACGTAATATGCAGTGCATCATTGAAAATACCTTATAATATAACGTAATATGCAGTGTATCATTGAAAATACCTTATAATATAACGTAATATGCAGTGTATCATTGGAAATACCTTATAATATAACGTAATATGCAGTGTATCATTGAAAATACCTTCCCATATAACGTAATATGCAGTGTATCATTGAAAATACCTTATAATATATCGTAATTTGTAGTGTATCAATGAAAATACCTTCTCATATAACGTAATATGCAGTGTATCATTGAAAATACCTTATAATATATCGTTATTTGTAGTGTATCTTTGAAAATACCTTATAATATAACGTAATATGCAGTGTATCATTGAAAATACCTTATGATATACCGTAATATGCAGTGTATCATTGAAAATACCTTATAATATAACTTAATATGCAGTGTATCAATAAAAATACCTTATGATATACCGTAATATGCAGTGTATCATTGAAAATACCTTATAATATAACGTAATATGCAGTGTATCATTGAAAATACCTTATAATATATCGTAATTTTTTAGTGTATCATTGAAAATACCTAATAATATAACGTAATATGCAGTGTATCATTGAAAATACCTTACAATATATGGTAATTCTTGTCTATCAATGAAAATACCTTATAATATAACGTAATATGCAGTGCATCATTGAAAATACCTTATAATATAACGTAATATGCAGTGTATCATGAAAAATACCTTATAATATAACGTAATATGCAGTGTATGATTGAAAATACCTTATAATATAACGTAATATGCAGTGTATCATTGAAAATACCTTCCCATATAACGTAATATGCAGTGTATCATTGAAAATACCTTATAATATATCGTTATTTGTAGTGTATCTTTGAAAATACCTTATAATATAACGTAATATGCAGTGTATCATTGAAAATACCTTATAATATATAGTAGTTTATCATTGAAAATACCTTATAATATAACTTAATATGCAGTGTATCATTGAAAATACCTTATGATATACCGTAATATGCAGTGTATCATTGAAAATACCTTATAATATAACTTAATATGCAGTGTATCAATGAAAATACCTTATGATATACCGTAATATGCAGTGTATCATTGAAAATACCTTATAATATATAGTAGTTTATCATTGAAAATACCTTATAATATAACTTAATATGCAGTGTATCAATGAAAATACCTTATGATATACCGTAATATGCAGTGTATCATTGAAAATACCTTATAATATATAGTAGTTTATCATTGAAAATACCTTATAATATAACTTAATATGCAGTGTAGCATTGAAAATACCTTATAATATAACGTAATATGCAGTGTATCGTTGAAAATACCTTATAATATATCGCAATTTGTAGTGTATCAATGAAAATACCTTCTCATATAACGTAATATGCAGTGTATCATTGAAAATACCTTATAATATAACGTAATATGCAGTGTATCATTGAAAATACCTTCCCATATAACGTAATATGCAGTGTATCATTGAAAATACCTTATAATATATCGTAATTTGTAGTGTATCAATGAAAACACCTTCTCATATAACGTAATATGCAGTGTATCATTGAAAATACCTTATAATATATCGTTATTTGTAGTGTATCTTTGAAAATACCTTATAATATAACGTAATATGCAGTGTATCATTGAAAATACCTTATGATATACCGTAATATGCAGTGTATCATTGAAAATACCTTATAATATAACTTAATATGCAGTGTATCAATAAAAATACCTTATGATATACCGTAATATGCAGTGTATCATTGAAAATACCTTATAATATAACGTAATATGCAGTGTATCATTGAAAATACCTTATAATATATCGTAATTTTTTAGTGTATCATTGAAAATACCTAATAATATAACGTAATATGCATTGTATCATTGAAAATACCTTACAATATATGGTAATTCTTGTCTATCAATGAAAATACCTTATAATATAACGTAATATGCAGTGCATCATTGAAAATACCTTATAATATAACGTAATATGCAGTGTATCATGAAAAATACCTTATAATATAACGTAATATGCAGTGTATGATTGAAAATACCTTATAATATAACGTAATATGCAGTGTATCATTGAAAATACCTTCCCATATAACGTAATATGCAGTGTATCATTGAAAATACCTTATAATATATCGTTATTTGTAGTGTATCTTTGAAAATACCTTATAATATAACGTAATATGCAGTGTATCATTGAAAATACCTTATAATATATAGTAGTTTATCATTGAAAATACCTTATAATATAACTTAATATGCAGTGTATCATTGAAAATACCTTATAGTATAACGTAATATGCTGTGCATCATTGAAAATACCTTATAATATAACGTAATATGCAGTGTATCATTGAAAATACCTTATAATATAACGTAATATGCAGTGTATCATTGAAAATACCTTATAATATAACGTAATATGCAGTGTATCATTGAAAATACCTTATAATATAACGTAATATGCAGTGTATCATTGAAAATACCTTATAATATATAGTAGTGTATCATTGAAAATACCTTATAATATATCGTAATTTGTAGTGTATCATTGAAAATACCTTATAGTATAACGTAATATGCAGTGCATCATTGAAAATACCTTATAATATAACGTAATATGCAGTGTATCATTGAAAATACCTAATAATATAACGTAATATGCAGTGTATCATTGAAAATACCTTAGAATATATGGTAATTCTTGTCTATCAATGAAAATACCTTACAATATAACGTAATATGCAGTGCATCATTGAAAATACCTTATAATATAACGTAATATGCAGTGTATCATTCAAATTACCTTATAATATAACGTAATATGCAGTGTATCATTGAAAATACCTTATAATATAACGTAATATGCAGTGTATCATTGAAAATACCTTATAATATATCGTAATTTGTAGTGTATCAATGAAAATACCTTCTCATATAACGTAATATGCAGTGTATCATTGAAAATACCTTATAATATATCGTTATTTGTAGTGTATCTTTAAAAATACCTTATAATATAACGTAATATGCAGTGTATCATTGAAAATACCTTATAATATATAGTAGTTTATCATTGAAAATACCTTATAATATAACTTAATATGCAGTGTATCATTGAAAATACCTTATAATATATAGTAGTTTATCATTGAAAATACCTTATAATATAACTTAATATGCAGTGTATCATTGAAAATACCTTATGATATACCGTAATATGCAGTGTATCATTGAAAATACCTTATAATATAACGTAATATGCAGTGTATCATTGAAAATACCTTATAATATATCGTAATTTGTAGTGTATCATTGAAAATACCTTATAGTATAACGTAATATGCAGTGCATCATTGAAAATACCTTATAATATAACGTAATATGCAGTGTATCTTTAAAAATACCTTATAATATAACGTAATATGCAGTGTATCATTGAAAATACCTTATAATATATAGTAGTTTATCATTGAAAATACCTTATAATATAACTTAATATGCAGTGTATCATTGAAAATACCTTATAATATATCGTTATTGGTAGTGTATCTTTGAAAATACCTTATAATATAACGTAATATGCAGTGTATCATTGAAAATACCTTATAATATATCGTTATTTGTAGTGTATCATTGAAAATACCTAATAATATAACGTAATATGCAGTGTATCATTGAAAATACCTTATAATATAACGTAATATGCAGTGTATCATTGAAAATACCTTATAATATAACGTAATATGCAGTGTATCATTGAAAATACCTTCCCATATAACGTAATATGCAGTGTATCATTGAAAATACCTTATAATATATCGTAATTTGTAGTGTATCAATGAAAATACCTTCTCATATAACGTAATATGCAGTGTATCATTGAAAATACCTTATAATATATCGTTATTTGTAGTGTATCTTTGAAAATACCTTATAATATAACGTAATATGCAGTGTATCATTGAAAATACCTTATAATATATAGTAGTTTATCATTGAAAATACCTTATAATATAACTTAATATGCAGTGTATCATTGAAAATACCTTATAATATATCGTTATTGGTAGTGTATCTTTGAAAATACCTTATAATATAACGTAATATGCAGTGTATCATTGAAAATACCTTATAATATATAGTAGTTTATCATTGAAAATACCTTATAATATAACTTAATATGCAGTGTATCATTGAAAATACCTTATAGTATAACGTAATATGCAGTGCATCATTGAAAATACCTTATAATATAACGTAATATGCAGTGTATCATTGAAAATACCTTATAATATAACGTAATATGCAGTGTATCATTGAAAATACCTTATAATATATCGTAATTTGTATTGTATCAATGAAAATACCTTCTCATATAACGTAATATGCAGTGTATCATTGAAAATACCTTATAATATATCGTTATTTGTAGTGTATCATTGAAAATACCTAATAATATAACGTAATATGCAGTGTATCATTGAAAATACCTTATAATATAACGTAATATGCAGTGTATCATTGAAAATACCTTATAATATAACGTAATATGCAGTGTATCATTGAAAATACCTTCCCATATAACGTAATATGAAGTGTATCATTGAAAATACCTTATAATATATCGTAATTTGTAGTGTATCAATGAAAATACCTTCTCATATAACGTAATATGCAGTGTACCATTGAAAATACCTTATAATATATCGTTATTTGTAGTGTATCTTTGAAAATACCTTATAATATAACGTAATATGCAGTGTATCATTGAAAATACCTTATAATATATAGTAGTTTATCATTGAAAATACCTTATAATATAACTTAATATGCAGTGTATCATTGAAAATACCTTATGATATACCGTAATATGCAGTGTATCATTGAAAATACCTTATAATATAACGTAATATGCAGTGTATCATTGAAAATACCTTATAATATATCGTAATTTGTAGTGTATCATTGAAAATACCTTATAGTATAACGTAATATGCAGTGCATCATTGAAAATACCTTATAATATAACGTAATATGCAGTGTATCTTTAAAAATACCTTATAATATAACGTAATATGCAGTGTATCATTGAAAATACCTTATAATATATAGTAGTTTATCATTGAAAATACCTTATAATATAACTTAATATGCAGTGTATCATTGAAAATACCTTATAATATATCGTTATTGGTAGTGTATCTTTGAAAATACCTTATAATATAACGTAATATGCAGTGTATCATTGAAAATACCTTATAATATATCGTAATTTGTAGTGTATCAATGAAAATACCTTCTCATATAACGTAATATGCAGTGTATCATTGAAAATACCTTATAATATATCGTTATTTGTAGTGTATCTTTAAAAATACCTTATAATATAACGTAATATGCAGTGTATCATTGAAAATACCTTATAATATATAGTAGTTTATCATTGAAAATACCTTATAATATAACTTAATATGCAGTGTATCATTGAAAATACCTTATAGTATAACGTAATATGCAGTGCATCATTGAAAATACCTTATAATATAACGTAATATGCAGTGTATCATTGAAAATACCTTATAATATATAGTAGTTTATCATTGAAAATACCTTATAATATAACTTAATATGCAGTGTATCATTGAAAATACCTTATAATATATCGTTATTGTTAGTGTATCTTTGAAAATACCTTATAATATAACGTAATATGCAGTGTATCATTGAAAATACCTTATAATATATCGTAATTTGTAGTGTATCAATGAAAATACCTTCTCATATAACGTAATATGCAGTGTATCATTGAAAATACCTTATAATATATCGTTATTTGTAGTGTATCTTTGAAAATACCTTATAATATAACGTAATATGCAGTGTATCATTGAAAATACCTTATAATATATAGTAGTTTATCATTGAAAATACCTTATAATATAACTTAATATGCAGTGTATCAATGAAAATACCTTATGATATACCGTAATATGCAGTGTATCATTGAAAATACCTTATAATATATAGTAGTTTATCATTGAAAATACCTTATAATATAACTTAATATGCAGTGTATCATTGAAAATACCTTATAATATAACGTAATATGCAGTGTATCGTTGAAAATACCTTATAATATATCGCAATTTGTAGTGTATCAATGAAAATACCTTCTCATATAACGTAATATGCAGTGTATCATTGAAAATACCTTATAATATAACGTAATATGCAGTGTATCATTGAAAATACCTTCCCATATAACGTAATATGCAGTGTATCATTGAAAATACCTTATAATATATCGTAATTTGTAGTGTATCAATGAAAATACCTTCTCATATAACGTAATATGCAGTGTATCATTGAAAATACCTTATAATATATCGTTATTTGTAGTGTATCTTTGAAAATACCTTATAATATAACGTAATATGCAGTGTATCATTGAAAATACCTTATGATATACCGTAATATGCAGTGTATCATTGAAAATACCTTATAATATAACTTAATATGCAGTGTATCAATAAAAATACCTTACGATATACCGTAATATGCAGTGTATCATTGAAAATACCTTATAATATAACGTAATATGCAGTGTATCATTGAAAATACCTTATAATATATCGTAATTTTTTAGTGTATCATTGAAAATACCTAATAATATAACGTAATATGCAGTGTATCATTGAAAATACCTTACAATATATGGTAATTCTTGTCTATCAATGAAAATACCTTATAATATAACGTAATATGCAGTGCATCATTGAAAATACCTTATAATATAACGTAATATGCAGTGTATCATGAAAAATACCTTATAATATAACGTAATATGCAGTGTATGATTGAAAATACCTTATAATATAACGTAATATGCAGTGTATCATTGAAAATACCTTCCCATATAACGTAATATGCAGTGTATCATTGAAAATACCTTATAATATATCGTTATTTGTAGTGTATCTTTGAAAATACCTTATAATATAACGTAATATGCAGTGTATCATTGAAAATACCTTATAATATATAGTAGTTTATCATTGAAAATACCTTATAATATAACTTAATATGCAGTGTATCATTGAAAATACCTTATAGTATAACGTAATATGCTGTGCATCATTGAAAATACCTTACAATATAACGTAATATGCAGTGTATCATTGAAAATACCTTATAATATAACGTAATATGCAGTGTATCATTGAAAATACCTTATAATATAACGTAATATGCAGTGTATCATTGAAAATACCTTATAATATAACGTAATATGCAGTGTATCATTGAAAATACCTTATAATATATAGTAGTGTATCATTGAAAATACCTTATAATATATCGTAATTTGTAGTGTATCATTGAAAATACCTTATAGTATAACGTAATATGCAGTGCATCATTGAAAATACCTTATAATATAACGTAATATGCAGTGTATCATTGAAAATACCTTATAATATAACGTAATATGCAGTGTATCATTGGAAATACCTTATAATATAACGTAATATGCAGTGTATCATTGAAAATACCTTCCCATATAACGTAATATGCAGTGTATCATTGAAAATACCTTATAATATATCGTAATTTGTAGTGTATCAATGAAAACACCTTCTCATATAACGTAATATGCAGTGTATCATTGAAAATACCTTATAATATATCGTTATTTGTAGTGTATCTTTGAAAATACCTTATAATATAACGTAATATGCAGTGTATCATTGAAAATACCTTATGATATACCGTAATATGCAGTGTATCATTGAAAATACCTTATAATATAACTTAATATGCAGTGTATCAATAAAAATACCTTATGATATACCGTAATATGCAGTGTATCATTGAAAATACCTTATAATATAACGTAATATGCAGTGTATCATTGAAAATACCTTATAATATATCGTAATTTTTTAGTGTATCATTGAAAATACCTAATAATATAACGTAATATGCAGTGTATCATTGAAAATACCTTACAATATATGGTAATTCTTGTCTATCAATGAAAATACCTTATAATATAACGTAATATGCAGTGCATCATTGAAAATACCTTATAATATAACGTAATATGCAGTGTATCATGAAAAATACCTTATAATATAACGTAATATGCAGTGTATGATTGAAAATACCTTATAATATAACGTAATATGCAGTGTATCATTGAAAATACCTTCCCATATAACGTAATATGCAGTGTATCATTGAAAATACCTTATAATATATCGTTATTTGTAGTGTATCTTTGAAAATACCTTATAATATAACGTAATATGCAGTGTATCATTGAAAATACCTTATAATATATAGTAGTTTATCATTGAAAATACCTTATAATATAACTTAATATGCAGTGTATCATTGAAAATACCTTATGATATACCGTAATATGCAGTGTATCATTGAAAATACCTTATAATATAACTTAATATGCAGTGTATCAATGAAAATACCTTATGATATAACGTAATATGCAGTGTATCATTGAAAATACCTTATAATATATAGTAGTTTATCATTGAAAATACCTTATAATATAACTTAATATGCAGTGTATCAATGAAAATACCTTATGATATACCGTAATATGCAGTGTATCATTGAAAATACCTTATAATATATAGTAGTTTATCATTGAAAATACCTTATAATATAACTTAATATGCAGTGTAGCATTGAAAATACCTTATAATATAACGTAATATGCAGTGTATCGTTGAAAATACCTTATAATATATCGCAATTTGTAGTGTATCAATGAAAATACCTTCTCATATAACGTAATATGCAGTGTATCATTGAAAATACCTTATAATATAACGTAATATGCAGTGTATCATTGAAAATACCTTCCCATATAACGTAATATGCAGTGTATCATTGAAAATACCTTATAATATATCGTAATTTGTAGTGTATCAATGAAAACACCTTCTCATATAACGTAATATGCAGTGTATCATTGAAAATACCTTATAATATATCGTAATTTGTAGTGTATCATTGAAAATACCTTATAGTATAACGTAATATGCAGTGCATCATTGAAAATACCTTATAATATAACGTAATATGCAGTGTATCTTTAAAAATACCTTATAATATAACGTAATATGCAGTGTATCATTGAAAATACCTTATAATATATAGTAGTTTATCATTGAAAATACCTTATAATATAACTTAATATGCAGTGTATCATTGAAAATACCTTATAATATATCGTTATTGGTAGTGTATCTTTGAAAATACCTTATAATATAACGTAATATGCAGTGTATCATTGAAAATACCTTATAATATATCGTTATTTGTAGTGTATCATTGAAAATACCTAATAATATAACGTAATATGCAGTGTATCATTGAAAATACCTTATAATATAACGTAATATGCAGTGTATCATTGAAAATACCTTATAATATAACGTAATATGCAGTGTATCATTGAAAATACCTTCCCATATAACGTAATATGCAGTGTATCATTGAAAATACCTTATAATATATCGTAATTTGTAGTGTATCAATGAAAATACCTTCTCATATAACGTAATATGCAGTGTATCATTGAAAATACCTTATAATATATCGTTATTTGTAGTGTATCTTTGAAAATACCTTAGAATATATGGTAATTCTAGTCTATCAATGAAAATACCTTATAATATAACGTAATATGCAGTGTATCATTGAAAATACCTTATAATATATCGTAACTTGTAGTGTATCATTGAAAATACCTTATAATATAACGTAATATGCAGTGTATCATTGAAAATACCTTATAATATATAGTAGTTTATCATTGAAAATACCTTATAATATAACTTAATATGCAGTGTATCATTGAAAATACCTTATGATATACCGTAATTTGCAGTGTATCATTGAAAATACCTTATAATATAACGTAATATGCAGTGTATCATTGAAAATACCTTATAATATAACGTAATATACAGTGTATCATTGAAAATACCTTATAATATATCGTAATTTGTATTGTATCAATGAAAATACCTTCTCATATAACGTAATATGCAGTGTATCATTGAAAATACCTTATAATATATCGTTATTTGTAGTGTATCATTGAAAATACCTAATAATATAACGTAATATGCAGTGTATCATTGAAAATACCTTATAATATAACGTAATATGCAGTGTATCATTGAAAATACCTTATAATATAACGTAATATGCAGTGTATCATTGAAAATACCTTCCCATATAACGTAATATGAAGTGTATCATTGAAAATACCTTATAATATATCGTAATTTGTAGTGTATCAATGAAAATACCTTCTCATATAACGTAATATGCAGTGTATCATTGAAAATACCTTATAATATATCGTTATTTGTAGTGTATCTTTGAAAATACCTTATAATATAACGTAATATGCAGTGTATCATTGAAAATACCTTATAATATATAGTAGTTTATCATTGAAAATACCTTATAATATAACTTAATATGCAGTGTATCATTGAAAATACCTTATAATATATCGTTATTGGTAGTGTATCTTTGAAAATACCTTATAATATAACGTAATATGCAGTGTATCATTGAAAATACCTTATAATATATCGTAATTTGTAGTGTATCAATGAAAATACCTTCTCATATAACGTAATATGCAGTGTATCATTGAAAATACCTTATAATATATCGTTATTTGTAGTGTATCTTTAAAAATACCTTATAATATAACGTAATATGCAGTGTATCATTGAAAATACCTTATAATATATAGTAGTTTATCATTGAAAATACCTTATAATATAACTTAATATGCAGTGTATCATTGAAAATACCTTATAGTATAACGTAATATGCAGTGCATCATTGAAAATACCTTATAATATAACGTAATATGCAGTGTATCATTGAAAATACCTTATAATATATAGTAGTTTATCATTGAAAATACCTTATAATATAACTTAATATGCAGTGTATCATTGAAAATACCTTATAATATATCGTTATTGGTAGTGTATCTTTGAAAATACCTTATAATATAACGTAATATGCAGTGTATCATTGAAAATACCTTATAATATATCGTAATTTGTAGTGTATCAATGAAAATACCTTCTCATATAACGTAATATGCAGTGTATCATTGAAAATACCTTATAATATATCGTTATTTGTAGTGTATCTTTAAAAATACCTTATAATATAACGTAATATGCAGTGTATCATTGAAAATACCTTATAATATATAGTAGTTTATCATTGAAAATACCTTATAATATAACTTAATATGCAGTGTATCAATGAAAATACCTTATGATATACCGTAATATGCAGTGTATCATTGAAAATACCTTATAATATATAGTAGTTTATCATTGAAAATACCTTATAATATAACTTAATATGCAGTGTATCATTGAAAATACCTTATAATATAACGTAATATGCAGTGTATCGTTGAAAATACCTTATAATATATCGCAATTTGTAGTGTATCAATGAAAATACCTTCTCATATAACGTAATATGCAGTGTATCATTGAAAATACCTTATAATATAACGTAATATGCAGTGTATCATTGAAAATACCTTCCCATATAACGTAATATGCAGTGTATCATTGAAAATACCTTATAATATATCGTAATTTGTAGTGTATCAATGAAAACACCTTCTCATATAACGTAATATGCAGTGTATCATTGAAAATACCTTATAATATATCGTTATTTGTAGTGTATCTTTGAAAATACCTTATAATATAACGTAATATGCAGTGTATCATTGAAAATACCTTATGATATACCGTAATATGCAGTGTATCATTGAAAATACCTTATAATATAACTTAATATGCAGTGTATCAATAAAAATACCTTACGATATACCGTAATATGCAGTGTATCATTGAAAATACCTTATAATATAACGTAATATGCAGTGTATCATTGAAAATACCTTATAATATATCGTAATTTTTTAGTGTATCATTGAAAATACCTAATAATATAACGTAATATGCAGTGTATCATTGAAAATACCTTACAATATATGGTAATTCTTGTCTATCAATGAAAATACCTTATAATATAACGTAATATGCAGTGTATCATTGAAAATACCTTATAATATAACGTAATATGCAGTGTATGATTGAAAATACCTTATAATATAACGTAATATGCAGTGTATGATTGAAAATACCTTATAATATAACGTAATATGCAGTGTATCATTGAAAATACCTTCCCATATAACGTAATATGCAGTGTATCATTGAAAATACCTTATAATATATCGTTATTTGTAGTGTATCTTTGAAAATACCTTATAATATAACGTAATATGCAGTGTATCATTGAAAATACCTTATAATATATAGTAGTTTATCATTGAAAATACCTTATAATATAACTTAATATGCAGTGTATCATTGAAAATACCTTATAGTATAACGTAATATGCTGTGCATCATTGAAAATACCTTACAATATAACGTAATATGCAGTGTATCATTGAAAATACCTTATAATATAACGTAATATGCAGTGTATCATTGAAAATACCTTATAATATAACGTAATATGCAGTGTATCATTGAAAATACCTTATAATATAACGTAATATGCAGTGTATCATTGAAAATACCTTATAATATATAGTAGTGTATCATTGAAAATACCTTATAATATATCGTAATTTGTAGTGTATCATTGAAAATACCTTATAGTATAACGTAATATGCAGTGCATCATTGAAAATACCTTATAATATAACGTAATATGCAGTGTATCATTGAAAATACCTTATAATATAACGTAATATGCAGTGTATCATTGGAAATACCTTATAATATAACGTAATATGCAGTGTATCATTGAAAATACCTTCCCATATAACGTAATATGCAGTGTATCATTGAAAATACCTTATAATATATAGTAGTTTATCATTGAAAATACCTTATAATATAACTTAATATGCAGTGTATCATTGAAAATACCTTATGATATACCGTAATATGCAGTGTATCATTGAAAATACCTTATAATATAACTTAATATGCAGTGTATCAATGAAAATACCTTATGATATACCGTAATATGCAGTGTATCATTGAAAATACCTTATAATATATAGTAGTTTATCATTGAAAATACCTTATAATATAACTTAATATGCAGTGTATCAATGAAAATACCTTATGATATACCGTAATATGCAGTGTATCATTGAAAATACCTTATAATATATAGTAGTTTATCATTGAAAATACCTTATAATATAACTTAATATGCAGTGTATCAATGAAAATACCTTATAATATAACGTAATATGCAGTGTATCGTTGAAAATACCTTATAATATATCGCAATTTGTAGTGTATCAATGAAAATACCTTCTCATATAACGTAATATGCAGTGTATCATTGAAAATACCTTATAATATAACGTAATATGCAGTGTATCATTGAAAATACCTTCCCATATAACGTAATATGCAGTGTATCATTGAAAATACCTTATAATATATCGTAATTTGTAGTGTATCAATGAAAACACCTTCTCATATAACGTAATATGCAGTGTATCATTGAAAATACCTTATAATATATCGTAATTTGTAGTGTATCATTGAAAATACCTTATAGTATAACGTAATATGCAGTGCATCATTGAAAATACCTTATAATATAACGTAATATGCAGTGTATCTTTAAAAATACCTTATAATATAACTTAATATGCAGTGTATCATTGAAAATACCTTATGATATACCGTAATATGCAGTGTATCATTGAAAATACCTTATAATATAACGTAATATGCAGTGTATCATTGAAAATACCTTATAATATATCGTAATTTGTAGTGTATCATTGAAAATACCTTATAGTATAACGTAATATGCAGTGCATCATTGAAAATACCTTATAATATAACGTAATATGCAGTGTATCTCTAAAAATACCTTATAATATAACGTAATATGCAGTGTATCATTGAAAATACCTTATAATATATAGTAGTTTATCATTGAAAATACCTTATAATATAACTTAATATGCAGTGTATCATTGAAAATACCTTATAATATATCGTTATTGGTAGTGTATCTTTGAAAATACCTTATAATATAACGTAATATGCAGTGTATCATTGAAAATACCTTATAATATATAGTAGTTTATCATTGAAAATACCTTATAATATAACTTAATATGCAGTGTATCATTGAAAATACCTTATAGTATAACGTAATATGCAGTGCATCATTGAAAATACCTTATAATATAACGTAATATGCAGTGTATCATTGAAAATACCTTATAATATAACGTAATATACAGTGTATCATTGAAAATACCTTATAATATATCGTAATTTGTATTGTATCAATGAAAATACCTTCTCATATAACGTAATATGCAGTGTATCATTGAAAATACCTTATAATATATCGTTATTTGTAGTGTATCATTGAAAATACCTAATAATATAACGTAATATGCAGTGTATCATTGAAAATACCTTATAATATAACGTAATATGCAGTGTATCATTGAAAATACCTTATAATATAACGTAATATGCAGTGTATCATTGAAAATACCTTCCCATATAACGTAATATGAAGTGTATCATTGAAAATACCTTATAATATATCGTAATTTGTAGTGTATCAATGAAAATACCTTCTCATATAACGTAATATGCAGTGTATCATTGAAAATACCTTATAATATATCGTTATTTGTAGTGTATCTTTGAAAATACCTTATAATATAACGTAATATGCAGTGTATCATTGAAAATACCTTATAATATATAGTAGTTTATCATTGAAAATACCTTATAATATAACTTAATATGCAGTGTATCATTGAAAATACCTTATGATATACCGTAATATGCAGTGTATCATTGAAAATACCTTATAATATAACGTAATATGCAGTGTATCATTGAAAATACCTTATAATATATCGTAATTTGTAGTGTATCATTGAAAATACCTTATAGTATAACGTAATATGCAGTGCATCATTGAAAATACCTTATAATATAACGTAATATGCAGTGTATCTTTAAAAATACCTTATAATATAACGTAATATGCAGTGTATCATTGAAAATACCTTATAATATATAGTAGTTTATCATTGAAAATACCTTATAATATAACTTAATATGCAGTGTATCATTGAAAATACCTTATAATATATCGTTATTTGTAGTGTATCTTTGAAAATACCTTATAATATAACGTAATATGCAGTGTATCATTGAAAATACCTTATAATATATCGTAATTTGTAGTGTATCAATGAAAATACCTTCTCATATAACGTAATATGCAGTGTATCATTGAAAATACCTTATAATATATCGTTATTTGTAGTGTATCTTTAAAAATACCTTATAATATAACGTAATATGCAGTGTATCATTGAAAATACCTTATAATATATAGTAGTTTATCATTGAAAATACCTTATAATATAACTTAATATGCAGTGTATCATTGAAAATACCTTATAGTATAACGTAATATGCAGTGCATCATTGAAAATACCTTATAATATAACGTAATATGCAGTGTATCATTGAAAATACCTTATAATATATAGTAGTTTATCATTGAAAATACCTTATAATATAACTTAATATGCAGTGTATCATTGAAAATACCTTATAATATATCGTTATTGTTAGTGTATCTTTGAAAATACCTTATAATATAACGTAATATGCAGTGTATCATTGAAAATACCTTATAATATATCGTAATTTGTAGTGTATCAATGAAAATACCTTCTCATATAACGTAATATGCAGTGTATCATTGAAAATACCTTATAATATATCGTTATTTGTAGTGTATCTTTAAAAATACCTTATAATATAACGTAATATGCAGTGTATCATTGAAAATACCTTATAATATATAGTAGTTTATCATTGAAAATACCTTATAATATAACTTAATATGCAGTGTATCAATGAAAATACCTTATGATATACCGTAATATGCAGTGTATCATTGAAAATACCTTATAATATATAGTAGTTTATCATTGAAAATACCTTATAATATAACTTAATATGCAGTGTATCATTGAAAATACCTTATAATATAACGTAATATGCAGTGTATCGTTGAAAATACCTTATAATATATCGCAATTTGTAGTGTATCAATGAAAATACCTTCTCATATAACGTAATATGCAGTGTATCATTGAAAATACCTTATAATATAACGTAATATGCAGTGTATCATTGAAAATACCTTCCCATATAACGTAATATGCAGTGTATCATTGAAAATACCTTATAATATATCGTAATTTGTAGTGTATCAATGAAAACACCTTCTCATATAACGTAATATGCAGTGTATCATTGAAAATACCTTATAATATATCGTTATTTGTAGTGTATCTTTGAAAATACCTTATAATATAACGTAATATGCAGTGTATCATTGAAAATACCTTATGATATACCGTAATATGCAGTGTATCATTGAAAATACCTTATAATATAACTTAATATGCAGTGTATCAATAAAAATACCTTACGATATACCGTAATATGCAGTGTATCATTGAAAATACCTTATAATATAACGTAATATGCAGTGTATCATTGAAAATACCTTATAATATATCGTAATTTTTTAGTGTATCATTGAAAATACCTAATAATATAACGTAATATGCAGTGTATCATTGAAAATACCTTACAATATATGGTAATTCTTGTCTATCAATGAAAATACCTTATAATATAACGTAATATGCAGTGCATCATTGAAAATACCTTATAATATAACGTAATATGCAGTGTATCATGAAAAATACCTTATAATATAACGTAATATGCAGTGTATGATTGAAAATACCTTATAATATAACGTAATATGCAGTGTATCATTGAAAATACCTTCCCATATAACGTAATATGCAGTGTATCATTGAAAATACCTTATAATATATCGTTATTTGTAGTGTATCTTTGAAAATACCTTATAATATAACGTAATATGCAGTGTATCATTGAATATACCTTATAATATATAGTAGTTTATCATTGAAAATACCTTATAATATAACTTAATATGCAGTGTATCATTGAAAATACCTTATAGTATAACGTAATATGCTGTGCATCATTGAAAATACCTTACAATATAACGTAATATGCAGTGTATCATTGAAAATACCTTATAATATAACGTAATATGCAGTGTATCATTGAAAATACCTTATAATATAACGTAATATGCAGTGTATCATTGAAAATACCTTATAATATAACGTAATATGCAGTGTATCATTGAAAATACCTTATAATATATAGTAGTGTATCATTGAAAATACCTTATAATATATCGTAATTTGTAGTGTATCATTGAAAATACCTTATAGTATAACGTAATATGCAGTGCATCATTGAAAATACCTTATAATATAACGTACTATTTAGTGTATCATTGAAAATACCTGATAATATAACGTAATATGCAGTGTATCATTGAAAATACCTTATAATATAACCTAATATGCAGTGTATCATTGAAAATACCTTATAATATAACGTAATATTCAGTGTATTATTGAAAATACCTTATAATATAACGCAATATGCAGTGTATCATTGAAAATACCTTATAATATAACGTAATATGCAGTCTATCGCTGAAAATACCTTATAATATAACGTAATATGCAGTGTATCATTGAAAATACTTTAGAATATATCGTAAATGTAGTGTATCATTGAAAATACCTTATAATATAACGTAATATGCAGTGTATCATTGAAAATACCTTATAATATAACGCAATATGCAGTGTATCATTGAAAATACCTTATAATATAACGTAATATCCAGTCTATCACTGAAAATACCTTATAATATAACGTAATATGCAGTGTATCATTGAAAATACCTTATAATGTAACGTAATATGCTGTGCATCATTGAAAATACCTTATAATATAACGTACTATTTAGTGTATCATTGAAAATACCTTATAATATAACCTAATATGCAGTGTACCATTGAAAATACCTTATAATATAACGCAATATGCAGTGTATCATTTAAATACCTTTTAATATAATGTAATATGCAGTCTACCATTTGAAATACCTTATAATATAACGTACTATTTAGTGTATCATTGAAAATACCTGATAATATAACGTAATATGCAGTGTATCATTGAAAATACCTTATAATATAACCTAATATGCAGTGTATCATTGAAAATACCTTATAATATAACGTAATATTCAGTGTATTATTGAAAATACCTTATAATATAACGCAATATGCAGTGTATCATTGAAAATACCTTATAATATAACGTAATATGCAGTCTATCGCTGAAAATACCTTATAATATAACGTAATATGCAGTGTATCATTGAAAATACTTTAGAATATATCGTAAATGTAGTGTATCATTGAAAATACCTTATAATATAACGTAATATGCAGTGTATCATTGAAAATACCTTATAATATAACGCAATATGCAGTGTATCATTGAAAATACCTTATAATATAACGTAATATCCAGTCTATCACTGAAAATACCTTATAATATAACGTAATATGCAGTGTATCATTGAAAATACCTTATAATATAACGTAATATGCTGTGTATCATTGAAAATACCTTATAATATAACGTAATATGCAGTGTATCATTGAAAATACCTTATAATGTAACGTAATATGCTGTGCATCATTGAAAATACCTTATAATATAACGTACTATTTAGTGTATCATTGAAAATACCTTATAATATAACCTAATATGCAGTGTACCATTCAAAATACCTTATAATATAACGCAATATGCAGTGTATCATTGAAAATACCTTATAATATAACGTAATATTTGCAGTGTATCATTGAAAATACCTTATAATATAACGTAATATCCAGTCTATCACTGAAAATACCTTATAATATAACGTAATATGCAGTGTATCATTGAAAATACCTTATAATATTACGTAATATGCTGTGTCTCATTGAAAATACCTTATAATGTAACGTAATATGCTGTGCATCATTGAAAATACCTTATAATATAACGTAATATCCAGTCTATCACTGAAAATACCTTATAATATAACGTAATATGCAGTGTATCATTGAAAATACCTTATAATATTACGTAATATGCTGTGTATCATTGAAAATACCTTATAATATAACCTAATATGCAGTGTACCATTGAAAATACCTTATAATATAACGCAATATGCAGTGTATCATTGAAAATACCTTATAATATAACGTAATATGCAGTCTATCGCTGAAAATACCTTATAATATAAAGTAATATGCAGTGTATCATTGAAAATACTTTAGAATATATCGTAAATGTAGTGTATCATTGAAAATACCTTATAATATAACGTAATATGCAGTGTATCATTGAAAATACCTTATAATATAACGCAATATGCAGTGTATCATTGAAAATACCTTATAATATAACGTAATATCCAGTCTATCACTGAAAATACCTTATAATATAACGTAATATGCAGTGTATCATTGAAAATACCTTATAATATAACGTAATATGCTGTGTATCATTGAAAATACCTTATAATATAACGTAATATGCAGTGTATCATTGAAAATACCTTATAATGTAACGTAATATGCTGTGCATCATTGAAAATACCTTATAATATAACGTACTATTTAGTGTATCATTGAAAATACCTTATAATATAACCTAATATGCAGTGTACCATTGAAAATACCTTATAATATAACGCAATATGCAGTGTATCATTGAAAATACCTTATAATATAACGTAATATTTGCAGTGTATCATTGAAAATAACTTATAATATAACGTAATATCCAGTCTATCACTGAAAATACCTTATAATATAACGTAATATGCAGTGTATCATTGAAAATACCTTATAATATTACGTAATATGCTGTGTATCATTGAAAATACCTTATAATGTAACGTAATATGCTGTGCATCATTGAAAATACCTTATAATATAACGTACTATTTAGTGTATCATTGAAAATACCTTATAATATAACGTAATATGCAGTGTATCATTGAAAATACCTGATAATATAACGTAATTTGCTGTGTATCATTGAAAATACCTTATAATATAACGCAATATGCAGTGTATCATTGAAAATACCTTATAATATAACGTAATATGCAGTCTATCACTGAAAATACCTTATAATATAACGTAATATGTAGTGTATCATTGAAAATACTTTAGAATATATCGTAAATGTAGTGTATCATTGAAAATACCTTATAATATAACGTAATATGCAGTGTATCATTGAAAATACCTGATAATATAACGTAATTTGCTGTGTATCATTGAAAATACCTTATAATATAACGTAATATGCAGTGTATCATTGAAAATACCATATAATGTAACGTAATATGCAGTGCATCATTGAAAATACCTTTTAATATAACGTACTATTTAGTGTATCATTGAAAATACCTTATAATATAACCTAATATGCAGTGTACCATTGAAAATACCTTATAATATAACGTGATATTTGCAGTCTATCATTGAAAATATCTTATTATATAAGGTAATATGCAGTGTATCATTGAAAATACCTTATAATATAACCTAATATGCAGTGTATCATTGAAAATACCTTATAATATAACGTAATATTCAGTGTATTATTGAAAATACCTTATAATATAACGCAATATGCAGTGTATCATTGAAAATACCTTATAATATAACGTAATATGCAGTCTATCGCTGAAAATACCTTATAATATAACGTAATATGCAGTGTATCATTGAAAATACTTTAGAATATATCGTAAATGTAGTGTATCATTGAAAATACCCTATAATATAACGTAATATGCAGTGTATCATTGAAAATACCTTATAATATAACGCAATATGCAGTGTATCATTGAAAATACCTTATAATATAACGTAATATCCAGTCTATCACTGAAAATACCTTATAATATAACGTAATATGCAGTGTATCATTGAAAATACCTTATAATATAACGTAATATGCTGTGTATCATTGAAAATACCTTATAATATAACGTAATATGCAGTGTATCATTGAAAATACCTTATAATGTAACGTAATATGCTGTGCATCATTGAAAATACCTTATAATATAACGTACTATTTAGTGTATCATTGAAAATACCTTATAATATAACCTAATATGCAGTGTACCATTGAAAATACCTTATAATATAACGCAATATGCAGTGTATCATTGAAAATACCTTATAATATAACGTAATATGCAGTCTATCACTGAAAATACCTTATAATATAACGTAATATGTAGTGTATCATTGAAAATACTTTAGAATATATCGTAAATGTAGTGTATCATTGAAAATACCTTATAATATAACGTAATATGCAGTGTATCATTGAAAATACCTGATAATATAACGTAATTTGCTGTGTATCATTGAAAATACCTTATAATATAACGTGATATTTGCAGTCTATCATTGAAAATATCTTATTATATAAGGTAATATGCAGTCTATCAATGAAAATACCTTATAATATAACGTAATATGCAGTGTATCATTTAAATACCTTTTAATATAATGTAATATGCAGTCTACCATTTGAAATACCTTATAATATAACGTACTATTTAGTGTATCATTGAAAATACCTGATAATATAACGTAGTATGCAGTGTATCATTGAAAATACCTTATAATATAACCTAATATGCAGTGTATCATTGAAAATACCTTATAATATAACGTAATATTCAGTGTATTATTGAAAATACCTTATAATATAACGCAATATGCAGTGTATCATTGAAAATACCTTATAATATAACGTAATATGCAGTCTATCGCTGAAAATACCTTATAATATAACGTAATATGCAGTGTATCATTGAAAATACTTTAGAATATATCGTAAATGTAGTGTATCATTGAAAATACCTTATAATATAACGTAATATGCAGTGTATCATTGAAAATACCTTATAATATAACGCAATATGCAGTGTATCATTGAAAATACCTTATAATATAACGTAATATCCAGTCTATCACTGAAAATACCTTATAATATAACGTAATATGCAGTGTATCATTGAAAATACCTTATAATATAACGTAATATGCTGTGTATCATTGAAAATACCTTATAATATAACGTAATATGCAGTGTATCATTGAAAATACCTTATAATGTAACGTAATATGCTGTGCATCATTGAAAATACCTTATAATGTAACGTACTATTTAGTGTATCATTGAAAATACCTTATAATATAACCTAATATGCAGTGTACCATTGAAAATACCTTATAATATAACGCAATATGCAGTGTATCATTGAAAATACCTTATAATATAACGTAATATTTGCAGTGTATCATTGAAAATACCTTATAATATAACGTAATATCCAGTCTATCACTGAAAATACCTTATAATATAACGTAATATGCAGTGTATCATTGAAAATACCTTATAATATTACGTAATATGCTGTGTATCACTGAAAATACCTTATAATGTAACGTAATATGCTGTGCATCATTGAAAATACCTTATAATATAACGTACTATTTAGTGTATCATTGAAAATACCTTATAATATAACCTAATATGCAGTGTACCATTGAAAATACCTTATAATATAACGCAATATGCAGTGTATCATTGAAAATACCTTATAATATAACGTAATATTTGCAGTGTATCATTGAAAATACCTTATAATATAACGTAATATCCAGTCTATCACTGAAAATACCTTATAATATAACGTAATATGCAGTGTATCATTGAAAATACCTTATAATATTACGTAATATGCTGTGTATCATTGAAAATACCTTATAATATAACCTAATATGCAGTGTACCATTGAAAATACCTTATAATATAACGCAATATGCAGTGTATCATTGAAAATACCTTATAATATAACGTAATATGCAGTCTATCGCTGAAAATACCTTATAATATAACGTAATATGCAGTGTATCATTGAAAATACTTTAGAATATATCGTAAATGTAGTGTATCATTGAAAATACCTTATAATATAACGTAATATGCAGTGTATCATTGAAAATACCTTATAATATAACGTAATATGCTGTGTATCATTGAAAATACCTTATAATATAACGTAATATGCAGTGTATCATTGAAAATACCTTATAATGTAACGTAATATGCTGTGCATCATTGAAAATACCTTATAATATAACGTACTATTTAGTGTATCATTGAAAATACCTTATAATATAACCTAATATGCAGTGTACCATTGAAAATACCTTATAATATAACGCAATATGCAGTGTATCATTGAAAATACCTTATAATATAACGTAATATTTGCAGTGTATCATTGAAAATAACTTATAATATAACGTAATATCCAGTCTATCACTGAAAATACCTTATAATATAACGTAATATGCAGTGTATCATTGAAAATACCTTATAATATTACGTAATATGCTGTGTATCATTGAAAATACCTTATAATGTAACGTAATATGCTGTGCATCATTGAAAATACCTTATAATATAACGTACTATTTAGTGTATCATTGAAAATACCTTATAATATAACCTAATATGCAGTGTACCATTGAAAATACCTTATAATATAACGCAATATGCAGTGTATCATTGAAAATACCTTATAATATAACGTAATATTTGCAGTGTATCATTGAAAATACCTTATAATATAACGTAATATCCAGTCTATCACTGAAAATACCTTATAATATAACGTAATATGCAGTGTATCATTGAAAATACCTTATAATATTACGTAATATGCTGTGTATCATTGAAAATACCTTATAATATAACCTAATATGCAGTGTACCATTGAAAATACCTTATAATATAACGTAATATGCAGTGTATCATTGAAAATACTTTAGAATATATCGTAAATGTAGTGTATCATTGAAAATACCTTATAATATAACGTAATATGCAGTGTATCATTGAAAATACCTTATAATATAACGCAATATGCAGTGTATCATTGAAAATACCTTATAATATAACGTAATATCCAGTCTATCACTGAAAATACCTTATAATATAACGTAATATGCAGTGTATCATTGAAAATACCTTATAATATAACGTAATATGCTGTGTATCATTGAAAATACCTTATAATATAACGTAATATGCAGTGTATCATTGAAAATACCTTATAATGTAACGTAATATGCTGTGCATCATTGAAAATACCTTATAATATAACGTACTATTTAGTGTATCATTGAAAATACCTTATAATATAACCTAATATGCAGTGTACCATTGAAAATACCTTATAATATAACGCAATATGCAGTGTATCATTGAAAATACCTTATAATATAACGTAATATGCAGTGTATCATTGAAAATACCTTATAATATAACGTAATATCCAGTCTATCACTGAAAATACCTTATAATATAACGTAATATGCAGTGTAGCATTGAAAATACCTTATAATATTACGTAATATGCTGTGTATCATTGAAAATACCTTATAATATAACGTAATATGCAGTCTATCACTGAAAATACCTTATAATATAACGTAATATGCAGTGTATCATTGAAAATACCTTATAATATAACGTAATATGCTGTGTATCATTGAAAATACCTTATAATATAACGTAATATGCAGTGTATCATTGAAAATACCTTATAATGTAACGTAATATGCAGTGCATCATTGAAAACACCTTATAATATAACGTACTATTTAGTGTATCATTGAAAATACCTTATAATATAACCTAATATGCAGTGTACCATTGAAAATACCTTATAATATAACGCAATATGCAGTGTATCATTGAAAATACCTTATAATATAACGTAATATGCAGTCTATCACTGAAAATACCTTATAATATAACGTAATATGCAGTGTATCATTGAAAATACTTTAGAATATATCGTAAATGTAGTGTATCATTGAAAATACCTTATAATATAACGTAATATGCAGTGTATCATTGAAAATACCTGATAATATAACGTAATTTTCTGTGTATCATTGAAAATACCTTATAATATAACGCAATATGCAGTGTATCATTGAAAATACCTTATAATATAACGTAATATGCAGTCTATCACTGAAAATACCTTATAATATAACGTAATATGTAGTGTATCATTGAAAATACTTTAGAATATATCGTAAATGTAGTGTATCATTGAAAATACCTTATAATATAACGTAATATGCAGTGTATCATTGAAAATACCTGATAATATAACGTAATTTGCTGTGTATCATTGAAAATACCTTATAATATAACGTAATATCCAGTCTATCACTGAAAATACCTTATAATATAACGTAATATGCAGTGTATCATTGAAAATACCTTATAATATTACGTAATATGCTGTGTATCATTGAAAATACCTTATAATGTAACGTAATATGCTGTGCATCATTGAAAATACCTTATAATATAACGTACTATTTAGTGTATCATTGAAAATACCTTATAATATAACCTAATATGCAGTGTACCATTGAAAATACCTTATAATATAACGCAATATGCAGTGTATCATTGAAAATACCTTATAATATAACGTAATATTTGCAGTGTATCATTGAAAATACCTTATAATATAACGTAATATCCAGTCTATCACTAAAATACCTTATAATATAACGTAATATGCAGTGTATCATTGAAAATACCTTATAATATTACGTAATATGCTGTGTATCATTGAAAATACCTTATAATATAACCTAATATGCAGTGTACCATTGAAAATACCTTATAATATAACGCAATATGCAGTGTATCATTGAAAATACCTTATAATATAACGTAATATGCAGTCTATCGCTGAAAATACCTTATAATATAACGTAATATGCAGTGTATCATTGAAAATACTTTAGAATATATCGTAAATGTAGTGTATCATTGAAAATACCTTATAATATAACGTAATATGCAGTGTATCATTGAAAATACCTTATAATATAACGCAATATGCAGTGTATCATTGAAAATACCTTATAATATAACGTAATATCCAGTCTATCACTGAAAATACCTTATAATATAACGTAATATGCAGTGTATCATTGAAAATACCTTATAATATAACGTAATATGCTGTGTATCATTGAAAATACCTTATAATATAACGTAATATGCAGTGTATCATTGAAAATACCTTATAATGTAACGTAATATGCTGTGCATCATTGAAAATACCTTATAATATAACGTACTATTTAGTGTATCATTGAAAATACCTTATAATATAACCTAATATGCAGTGTACCATTGAAAATACCTTATAATATAACGCAATATGCAGTGTATCATTGAAAATACCTTATAATATAACGTAATATTTGCAGTGTATCATTGAAAATAACTTATAATATAACGTAATATCCAGTCTATCACTGAAAATACCTTATAATATAACGTAATATGCAGTGTATCATTGAAAATACCTTATAATATTACGTAATATGCTGTGTATCATTGAAAATACCTTATAATGTAACGTAATATGCTGTGCATCATTGAAAATACCTTATAATATAACGTACTATTTAGTGTATCATTGAAAATACCTTATAATATAACCTAATATGCAGTGTACCATTGAAAATACCTTATAATATAACGCAATATGCAGTGTATCATTGAAAATACCTTATAATATAACGTAATATTTGCAGTGTATCATTGAAAATACCTTATAATATAACGTAATATCCAGTCTATCACTGAAAATACCTTATAATATAACGTAATATGCAGTGTATCATTGAAAATACCTTATAATATTACGTAATATGCTGTGTATCATTGAAAATACCTTATAATATAACCTAATATGCAGTGTACCATTGAAAATACCTTATAATATAACGTAATATGCAGTGTATCATTGAAAATACTTTAGAATATATCGTAAATGTAGTGTATCATTGAAAATACCTTATAATATAACGTAATATGCAGTGTATCATTGAAAATACCTTATAATATAACGCAATATGCAGTGTATCATTGAAAATACCTTATAATATAACGTAATATCCAGTCTATCACTGAAAATACCTTATAATATAACGTAATATGCAGTGTATCATTGAAAATACCTTATAATATAACGTAATATGCTGTGTATCATTGAAAATACCTTATAATATAACGTAATATGCAGTGTATCATTGAAAATACCTTATAATGTAACGTAATATGCAGTGCATCATTGAAAATACCTTATAATATAACGTACTATTTAGTGTATCATTGAAAATACCTTATAATATAACCTAATATGCAGTGTACCATTGAAAATACCTTATAATATAACGCAATATGCAGTGTATCATTGAAAATACCTTATAATATAACGTAATATGCAGTGTATCATTGAAAATACCTTATAATATAACGTAATATCCAGTCTATCACTGAAAATACCTTATAATATAACGTAATATGCAGTGTAGCATTGAAAATACCTTATAATATTACGTAATATGCTGTGTATCATTGAAAATACCTTATACTATAACCTAATATGCAGTGTACCATTGAAAATACCTTATAATATAACGCAATATGCAGTGTATCATTGAAAATACCTTATAATATAACGTAATATGCAGTCTATCACTGAAAATACCTTATAATATAACGTAATATGCAGTGTATCATTGAAAATACCTTATAATATAACGTAATATGCTGTGTATCATTGAAAATACCTTATAATATAACGTAATATGCAGTGTATCATTGAAAATACCTTATAATGTAACGTAATATGCAGTGCATCATTGAAAACACCTTATAATATAACGTACTATTTAGTGTATCATTGAAAATACCTTATAATATAACCTAATATGCAGTGTACCATTGAAAATACCTTATAATATAACGTAATATGCAGTGTATCATTGAAAATACCTTATAATATAACGTAATATGCAGTCTATCACTGAAAATACCTTATAATATAACGTAATATGCAGTGTATCATTGAAAATACTTTAGAATATATCGTAAATGTAGTGTATCATTGAAAATACCTTATAATATAACGTAATATGCAGTGTATCATTGAAAATACCTGATAATATAACGTAATTTGCTGTGTATCATTGAAAATACCTTATAATATAACGCAATATGCAGTGTATCATTGAAAATACCTTATAATATAACGTAATATGCAGTCTATCACTGAAAATACCTTATAATATAACGTAATATGTAGTGTATCATTGAAAATACTTTAGAATATATCGTAAATGTAGTGTATCATTGAAAATACCTTATAATATAACGTAATATGCAGTGTATCATTGAAAATACCTGATAATATAACGTAATTTGCTGTGTATCATTGAAAATACCTTATAATATAACGTAATATGCAGTGTATCATTGAAAATACCATATAATGTAACGTAATATGCAGTGCATCATTGAAAATACCTTTTAATATAACGTACTATTTAGTGTATCATTGAAAATACCTTATAATATAACCTAATATGCAGTGTACCATTGAAAATACCTTATAATATAACGTGATATTTGCAGTCTATCATTGAAAATATCTTATTATATAAGGTAATATGCAGTCTATCAATGAAAATACCTTATAATATAACGTAATATGCAGTGTATCATTTAAATACCTTTTAATATAATGTAATATGCAGTCTACCATTTGAAATACCTTATAATATAACGTACTATTTAGTGTATCATTGAAAATACCTGATAATATAACGTAATATGCAGTGTATCATTGAAAATACCTTATAATATAACCTAATATGCAGTGTATCATTGAAAATACCTTATAATATAACGTAATATTCAGTGTATTATTGAAAATACCTTATAATATAACGCAATATGCAGTGTATCATTGAAAATACCTTATAATATAACGTAATATGCAGTCTATCGCTGAAAATACCTTATAATATAACGTAATATGCAGTGTATCATTGAAAATACTTTAGAATATATCGTAAATGTAGTGTATCATTGAAAATACCTTATAATATAACGTAATATGCAGTGTATCATTGAAAATACCTTATAATATAACGCAATATGCAGTGTATCATTGAAAATACCTTATAATATAACGTAATATGCTGTGTATCATTGAAAATACCTTATAATATAACGTAATATGCAGTGTATCATTGAAAATACCTTATAATGTAACGTAATATGCTGTGCATCATTGAAAATACCTTATAATATAACGTACTATTTAGTGTATCATTGAAAATACCTTATAATATAACCTAATATGCAGTGTACCATTGAAAATACCTTATAATGTAACGCAATATGCAGTGTATCATTGAAAATACCTTATAATATAACGTAATATGCAGTGTATCATTGAAAATACCTTATAATATAACGTAATATCCAGTCTATCACTGAAAATACCTTATAATATAACGTAATATGCAGTGTAGCATTGAAAATACCTTATAATATTACGTAATATGCTGTGTATCATTGAAAATACCTTATACTATAACCTAATATGCAGTGTACCATTGAAAATACCTTATAATATAACGCAATATGCAGTGTATCATTGAAAATACCTTATAATATAACGTAATATGCAGTCTATCACTGAAAATACCTTATAATATAACGTAATATGCAGTGTATCATTGAAAATACCTTATAATATAACGTAATATGCTGTGTATCATTGAAAATACCTTATAATATAACGTAATATGCAGTGTATCATTGAAAATACCTTATAATGTAACGTAATATGCAGTGCATCATTGAAAACACCTTATAATATAACGTACTATTTAGTGTATCATTGAAAATACCTTATAATATAACCTAATATGCAGTGTACCATTGAAAATACCTTATAATATAACGCAATATGCAGTGTATCATTGAAAATACCTTATAATATAACGTAATATGCAGTCTATCACTGAAAATACCTTATAATATAACGTAATATGCAGTGTATCATTGAAAATACTTTAGAATATATCGTAAATGTAGTGTATCATTGAAAATACCTTATAATATAACGTAATATGCAGTGTATCATTGAAAATACCTGATAATATAACGTAATTTGCTGTGTATCATTGAAAATACCTTATAATATAACGCAATATGCAGTGTATCATTGAAAATACCTTATAATATAACGTAATATGCAGTCTATCACTGAAAATACCTTATAATATAACGTAATATGTAGTGTATCATTGAAAATACTTTAGAATATATCGTAAATGTAGTGTATCATTGAAAATACCTTATAATATAACGTAATATGCAGTGTATCATTGAAAATACCTGATAATATAACGTAATTTGCTGTGTATCATTGAAAATACCTTATAATATAACGTAATATGCAGTGTATCATTGAAAATACCATATAATGTAACGTAATATGCAGTGCATCATTGAAAATACCTTTTAATATAACGTACTATTTAGTGTATCATTGAAAATACCTTATAATATAACCTAATATGCAGTGTACCATTGAAAATACCTTATAATATAACGTGATATTTGCAGTCTATCATTGAAAATATCTTATTATATAAGGTAATATGCAGTCTATCAATGAAAATACCTTATAATATAACGTAATATGCAGTGTATCATTTAAATACCTTTTAATATAATGTAATTTGCAGTCTACCATTTGAAATACCTTATAATATAACGTACTATTTAGTGTATCATTGAAAATACCTGATAATATAACGTAATATGCAGTGTATCATTGAAAATACCTTATAATATAACCTAATATGCAGTGTATCATTGAAAATACCTTATAATATAACGTAATATTCAGTGTATTATTGAAAATACCTTATAATATAACGCAATATGCAGTGTATCATTGAAAATACCTTATAATATAACGTAATATGCAGTCTATCGCTGAAAATACCTTATAATATAACGTAATATGCAGTGTATCATTGAAAATACTTTAGAATATATCGTAAATGTAGTGTATCATTGAAAATACCTTATAATATAACGTAATATGCAGTGTATCATTGAAAATACCTTATAATATAACGCAATATGCAGTGTATCATTGAAAATACCTTATAATATAACGTAATATCCAGTCTATCACTGAAAATACCTTATAATATAACGTAATATGCAGTGTATCATTGAAAATACCTTATAATATAACATAATATGCTGTGTATCATTGAAAATACCTTATAATATAACGTAATATGCAGTGTATCATTGAAAATACCTTATAATGTAACGTAATATGCTGTGCATCATTGAAAATACCTTATAATATAACGTACTATTTAGTGTATCATTGAAAATACCTTATAATATAACCTAATATGCAGTGTACCATTGAAAATACCTTATAATATAACGCAATATGCAGTGTATCATTGAAAATACCTCATAATATAACGTAATATTTGCAGTGTATCATTGAAAATACCTTATAATATAACGTAATATCCAGTCTATCACTGAAAATACCTTATAATATAACGTAATATGCAGTGTATCATTGAAAATACCTTATAATATTACGTAATATGCTGTGTATCATTGAAAATACCTTATAATGTAACGTAATATGCTGTGCATCATTGAAAATACCTTATAATATAACGTACTATTTAGTGTATCATTGAAAATACCTTATAATATAACCTAATATGCAGTGTACCATTGAAAATACCTTATAATATAACGCAATATGCAGTGTATCATTGAAAATACCTTATAATATAACGTAATATTTGCAGTGTATCATTGAAAATACCTTATAATATAACGTAATATCCAGTCTATCACTGAAAATACCTTATAATATAACGTAATATGCAGTGTATCATTGAAAATACCTTATAATATTACGTAATATGCTGTGTATCATTGAAAATACCTTATAATATAACCTAATATGCAGTGTACCATTGAAAATACCTTATAATATAACGCAATATGCAGTGTATCATTGAAAATACCTTATAATATAACGTAATATGCAGTCTATCACTGAAAATACCTTATAATATAACGTAATATGCAGTGTATCATTGAAAATACCTTATAATATAACGTAATATGCTGTGTATCATTGAAAATACCTTATAATATAACGTAATATGCAGTGTATCATTGAAATTACCTTATAATGTAACGTAATATGCAGTGCATCATTGAAAACACCTTATAATATAACGTACTATTTAGTGTATCATTGAAAATACCTTATAATATAACCTAATATGCAGTGTACCATTGAAAATACCTTATAATATAACGCAATATGCAGTGTATCATTGAAAATACCTTATAATATAACGTAATATGCAGTCTATCACTGAAAATACCTTATAATATAACGTAATATGCAGTGTATCATTGAAAATACTTTAGAATATAACGTAAATGTAGTGTATCATTGAAAATACCCTATAATATAACGTAATATGTAGTGTATCATTGAAAATACCTGATAATATAACGTAATTTGCTGTGTATCATTGAAAATACCTTATAATATAACGTAATATGCAGTGTATCATTGAAAATACCATATAATGTAACGTAATATGCAGTGCATCATTGAAAATACCTTATAATATAACGTACTATTTAGTGTATCATTGAAAATACCTTATAATATAACCTAATATGCAGTGTACCATTGAAAATACCTTATAATATAACGCAATATGCAGTGTATCATTGAAAATACCTTATAATATAACGTAATATGCAGTCTATCACTGAAAATACCTTATAATATAACGTAATATGTAGTGTATCATTGAAAATACCTTATAATATAACCTAATATGCAGTGTACCATTGAAAATACCTTATAATATAACGCAATATGCAGTGTATCATTGAAAATACCTTATAATATAACGTAATATTTGCAGTGTATCATTGAAAATACCTTATAATATAACGTAATATCCAGTCTATCACTGAAAATACCTTATAATATAACGTAATATGCAGTGTATCATTTGGAATACCTTATAATATAACGTACTATTTAGTGTATCATTGAAAATACCTGATAATATAACGTAATATGCAGTGTATCATTGAAAATACCTTATAATATAACCTAATATGCAGTGTATCATTGAAAATACCTTATAATATAACGTAATATTCAGTGTATTATTGAAAATACCTTATAATATAACGCAATATGCAGTGTATCATTGAAAATACCTTATAATATAACGTAATATGCAGTCTATCGCTGAAAATACCTTATAATATAACGTAATATGCAGTGTATCATTGAAAATACTTTAGAATATATCGTAAATGTAGTGTATCATTGAAAATACCTTATAATATAACGTAATATGCAGTGTATCATTGAAAATACCTTATAATATAACGCAATATGCAGTGTATCATTGAAAATACCTTATAATATAACGTAATATGCAGTGTATCATTGAAAATACCTTATAATATAACATAATATGCAGTGTATCATTGAAAATACCTTATAATATAACGTAATATCCAGTCTATCACTGAAAATACCTTATAATATAACGTAATATGCAGTGTATCATTGAAAATACCTTATAATATAACGTAATATGCTGTGTATCATTGAAAATACCTTATAATATAACGTAATATGCAGTGTATCATTGAAAATACCTTATAATGTAACGTAATATGCTGTGCATCATTGAAAATACCTTATAATATAACGTACTATTTAGTGTATCATTGAAAATACCTTATAATATAACCTAATATGCAGTGTACCATTGAAAATACCTTATAATATAACGCAATATGCAGTGTATCATTGAAAATACCTTATAATATAACCTAATATGCAGTGTATCATTGAAAATACCTTATAATATAACGCAATACGCAGTGTATCATTGATAATACCTTATAATATAACGTAATATGCAGTCTATCGCTGAAAATACCTTATAATATAACGTAATATGCAGTGTATCATTGAAAATACTTTAGAATATATCGTAAATGTAGTGTATCATTGAAAATACCTTATAATATAACGTAATATGCAGTGTATCATTGAAAATACTTTAGAATATATCGTAAATGTAGTGTATCATTGAAAATACCTTATAATATAACGTAATATGCAGTGTATCATTGAAAATACCTTATAATATAACGCAATATGCAGTGTATCATTGAAAATACCTTATAATATAACGTAATATCCAGTCTATCACTGAAAATACCTTATAATATAACGTAATATGCAGTGTATCATTGAAAATACCTTATAATATAACGCAATATGCAGTGTATCATTGAAAATACCTTATAATATAACGTAATATCCAGTCTATCACTGAAAATACCTTATAATATAACGTAATATGCAGTGTATCATTGAAAATACCTTATAATATAACGTAATATGCAGTGCATCATTGAAAATACCTTATAATATAACGTACTATTTAGTGTATCATTGAAAATACCTTATAATATAACCTAATATGCAGTGTACCATTGAAAATACCTTATAATATAACGTGATATTTGCAGTCTATCATTGAAAATATCTTATTATATAAGGTAATATGCAGTCTATCAATGAAAATACCTTATAATATAACGTAATATGCAGTGTATCATTGAAAATACCTTTTAATATAATGTAATATGCAGTCTACCATTTGAAATACCTTATAATATAACGTACTATTTAGTGTATCATTGAAAATACCTGATAATATAACGTAATATGCAGTGTATCATTGAAAATACCTTATAATATAACCTAATATGCAGTGTATCATTGAAAATACCTTATAATATAACGTAATATGCAGTGTATCATTGAAAATACCTTATAATATAACATAATATGCAGTGTATCATTGAAAATACCTTATAATGTAACGTAATATGCAGTGCATCATTGAAAACACCTTATAATATAACGTACTATTTAGTGTATCATTGAAAATACCTTATAATATAACCTAATATGCAGTGTACCATTGAAAATACCTTATAATATAACGCAATATGCAGTGTATCATTGAAAATACCTTATAATATAACGTAATATGCAGTCTATCACTGAAAATACCTTACAATATAACGTAATATGCAGTGTATCATTGAAAATACTTTAGAATATATCGTAAATGTAGTGTATCATTGAAAATACCTTATAATATAACGTAATATGCAGTGTATCATTGAAAATACCTTATAATATAACGTAATATCCAGTCTATCACTGAAAATACCTTATAATATAACGTAATATGCAGTGTACCATTGAAAATACCTTATAATATAACGCAATATGCAGTGTATCATTGAAAATACCTTATAATATAACGTAATATGCAGTGTATCATTGAAAATACCTTATAATATAACGTAATATCCAGTCTATCACTGAAAATACCTTATAATATAACGCAATATGCAGTGTATCATTGAAAATACCTTATAATATAACGTAATATGCAGTCTATCACTGAAAATACCTTATAATATAACCTAATATGCAGTGTACCATTGAAAATACTTTAGAATATATCGTAAATGTAGTGTATCATTGAAAATACCCTATAATATAACGTAATATGCAGTGTATCATTGAAAATACCTGATAATATAACGTAATTTGCTGTGTATCATTGAAAATACCTTATAATATAACGTAATATGCAGTGTATCATTGAAAATACCATATAATGTAACGTAATATGCAGTGCATCATTGAAAATACCTTATAATATAACGTACTATTTAGTGTATCATTGAAAATACCTTATAATATAACCTAATATGCAGTGTACCATTGAAAATACCTTATAATATAACGTGATATTTGCAGTCTATCATTGAAAATATCTTATTATATAAGGTAATAGGCAGTCTATCAATGAAAATACCTTATAATATAACGTAATATGCAGTGTATCATTGAAAATACCTTTTAATATAATGTAATATGCAGTCTACCATTTGAAATACCTTATAATATAACGTACTATTTAGTGTATCATTGAAAATACCTGATAATATAACGTAATATGCAGTGTATCATTGAAAATACCTTATAATATAACCTAATATGCAGTGTATCATTGAAAATACCTTATAATATAACGTAATATTCAGTGTATTATTGAAAATACCTTATAATATAACGCAATATGCAGTGTATCATTGAAAATACCTTATAATATAACGTAATATGCAGTGTATCATTGAAAATACCTTATAATATAACGTAATATGCAGTGTATCATTGAAAATACCTTATAATATAACGTAATATGCAGTGTATCATTGAAAATACCATATAATGTAACGTAATATGCAGTGCATCATTGAAAATACCTTATAATATAACGTACTATTTAGTGTATCATTGAAAATACCTTATAATATAACCTAATATGCAGTGTACCATTGAAAATACCTTATAATATAACGTGATATTTGCAGTCTATCATTGAAAATATCTTATTATATAAGGTAATAGGCAGTCTATCATTGAAAATACCTGATAATATAACGTAATATGCAGTGTATCATTGAAAATACCTTATAATATAACCTAATATGCAGTGTATCATTGAAAATACCTTATAATATAACGTAATATTCAGTGTATTATTGAAAATACCTTATAATATAACGCAATATGCAGTGTATCATTGAAAATACCTTATAATATAACGTAATATGCAGTCTATCGCTGAAAATACCTTATAATATAACGTAATATGCAGTGTATCATTGAAAATACTTTAGAATATATCGTAAATGTAGTGTATCATTGAAAATACCTTATAATATAACGTAATATGCAGTGTATCATTGAAAATACATTATAATATAACGCAATATGCAGTGTATCATTGAAAATACCTTATAATATAACGTAATATCGAGTCTATCACTGAAAATACCTTATAATATAACGTAATATGCAGTGTATCATTGAAAATACCTTATAATATAACGTAATATGCTGTGTATCATTGAAAATACCTTATAATATAACGTAATATGCAGTGTATCATTGAAAATACCTTATAATATAACGCAATATGCAGTGTATCATTGAAAATACCTGATAATATAACGTAATTTGCTGTGTATCATTGAAAATACCTTATAATATAACGTAATATGCAGTGTATCATTGAAAATACCATATAATGTAACGTAATATGCAGTGCATCATTGAAAACACCTTATAATATAACGTACTATTTAGTGTATCATTGAAAATACCTTATAATATAACCTAATATGCAGTGTACCATTGAAAATACCTTATAATATAACGCAATATGCAGTGTATCATTGAAAATACCTTATAATATAACGTAATATGCAGTCTATCACTGAAAATACCTTACAATATAACGTAATATGCAGTGTATCATTGAAAATACTTTAGAATATATCGTAAATGTAGTGTATCATTGAAAATACCTTATAATATAACGTAATATGCAGTGTATCATTGAAAATACCTTATAATATAACGTAATATCCAGTCTATCACTGAAAATACCTTATAATATAACGTAATATGCAGTGTATCATTGAAAATACCTTATAATATAACGTAATATGCAGTGTACCATTGAAAATACCTTATAATATAACGCAATATGCAGTGTATCATTGAAAATACCTTATAATATAACGTAATATGCAGTGTATCATTGAAAATACCTTATAATATAACGTAAATATCCAGTCTATCACTGAAAATACCTTATAATATAACGCAATATGCAGTGTATCATTGAAAATACCTTATAATATAACGTAATATGCAGTCTATCACTGAAAATACCTTATAATATAACCTAATATGCAGTGTTACCATTGAAAATACTTTAGAATATATCGTAAATGTAGTGTATCATTGAAAATACCCTATAATATAACGTAATATGCAGTGTATCATTGAAAATACCTGATAATATAACGTAATTTGCTGTGTATCATTGAAAATACCTTATAATATAACGTAATATGCAGTGTATCATTGAAAATACCATATAATGTAACGTAATATGCAGTGCATCATTGAAAATACCTTATAATATAACGTACTATTTAGTGTATCATTGAAAATACCTTATAATATAACCTAATATGCAGTGTACCATTGAAAATACCTTATAATATAACGTGATATTTGCAGTCTATCAATGAAAATACCTTATAATATAACGTAATATGCAGTGTATCATTGAAAATACCTTTTAATATAATGTAATATGCAGTCTACCATTTGAAATACCTTATAATATAACGTACTATTTAGTGTATCATTGAAAATACCTGATAATATAACGTAATATGCAGTGTATCATTGAAAATACCTTATAATATAACCTAATATGCAGTGTATCATTGAAAATACCTTATAATATAACGTAATATTCAGTGTATTATTGAAATACCTTATAATATAACGCAATATGCAGTGTATCATTGAAAATACCTTATAATATAACGTAATATGCAGTGTATCATTGAAAATACCTTATAATATAACGTAATTTGCTGTGTATCATTGAAAATACCTTATAATATAACGTAATATGCAGTGTATCATTAAAAAATACCATATAATGTAACGTAATATGCAGTGCATCATTGAAAATACCTTATAATATAACGTACTATTTAGTGTATCATTGAAAATACCTTATAATATAACCTAATATGCAGTGTACCATTGAATATACCTTATAATATAACGTGATATTTGCAGTCTATCATTGAAAATATCTTATTATATAAGGTAATATGCAGTCTATCAATGAAAATACCTTATAATATAACGTAATATGCAGTGTATCATTGAAAATACCTTTTAATATAATGTAATATGCAGTCTACCATTTGAAATACCTTATAATATAACGTACTATTTAGTGTATCATTGAAAATACCTGATAATATAACGTAATATGCAGTGTATCATTGAAAATACCTTATAATATAACCTAATATGCAGTGGTATCATTGAAAATACCTTATAATATAACGTAATATTCAGTGTATTATTGAAAATACCTTATAATATAACGCAATATGCAGTGTATCATTGAAAATACCTTATAATATAACGTAATATGCAGTCTATCGCTGAAAATACCTTATAATATAACGTAATATGCAGTGTATCATTGAAAATACTTTAGAATATATCGTAAATGTAGTGTATCATTGAAAATACCTTATAATATAACGTAATATGCAGTGTATCATTGAAAATACCTTATAATATAACGCAATATGCAGTGTATCATTGAAAATATCTTATAATATAACGTAATATCGAGTCTATCACTGAAAATACCTTATAATATAACGTAATATGCAGTGTATCATTGAAAATACCTTATAATATAACGTAATATGCTGTGTATCATTGAAAATACCTTATAATATAACGTAATATGCAGTGTATCATTGAAAATACCTTATAATATAACGCAATATGCAGTGTATCATTGAAAATACCTTATAATATAACGTAATATCCAGTCTATCACTGAAAATACCTTATAATATAACGTAATATGGAGTGTATCATTGAAAATACCTTATAATATAACGTAATATGCTGTGTATCATTGAAAATACCTTATAATATAACGTAATATGCAGTGTATCATTGAAAATACCTTATAATGTAACGTAATATGCTGTGCATCATTGAAAATACCTTATAATATAACGTACTATTTAGTGTATCATTGAAAATACCTTATAATATAACCTAATATGCAGTGTACCATTGAAAATGCCTTATAATATAACGCAATATGCAGTGTATCATTGAAAATACCTTATAATATAACGTAATATGCAGTGTATCATTGAAAATACCTTATAATATAACGTAATATCCAGTCTATCACTGAAAATACCTTATAATATAACGTAATATGCAGTGTATCATTGAAAATACCTTATAATATTACGTAATATGCTGTGTATCATTGAAAATACCTTATAATATAACCTAATATGCAGTGTACCATTGAAAATACCTTATAATATAACGTAATATGCAGTGTATCATTGAAAATACCATATAATGTAAGGTAATATGCAGTGTATCATTGAAAATACCTTATAAAATAACGTACTATTTAGTGTATCATTGAAAATACCTTATAATATAACCTAATATGCAGTGTACCATTGAAAATACCTTACAATATAACATGATATTTGCAGTCTATCATTGAAAATATCTTATTATATAAGGTAATATGCAGTCTATCAATGAAAATACCTTATAATATAACGTAATATGCAGTGTATCATTGAAAATACCTTTTAATATAATGTAATATGCAGTCTACCATTTGAAATACCTTATAATATAACGTACTATTTAGTGTATCATTGAAAATACCTGATAATATAACGTAATATGCAGTGTATCATTGAAAATACCTTATAATATAACCTAATATGCAGTGTATCATTGAAAATACCTTATAATATAACGTAATATTCAGTGTATTATTGAAAATACCTTATAATATAACGCAATATGCAGTGTATCATTGAAAATACCTTATAATATAACGTAATATGCAGTCTATCGCTGAAAATACCTTATAATATAACGTAATATGCAGTGTATCATTGAAAATACTTTAGAATATATCGTAAATGTAGTGTATCATTGAAAATACCTTATAATATAACGTAATATGCAGTGTATCATTGAAAATACCTTATAATATAACGCAATATGCAGTGTATCATTGAAAATACCTTATAATATAACGTAATATCCAGTCTATCACTGAAAATACCTTATAATATAACGTAATATGCAGTGTATCATTGAAAATACCTTATAATATAACGTAATATGCTGTGTATCATTGAAAATACCTTATAATATAACGTAATATGCAGTGTATCATTGAAAATACCTTATAATATAACCTAATATGCAGTGTACCATTGAAAATGCCTTATAATATAACGCAATATACAGTGTATCATTGAAAATACCTTATAATATAACGTAATATGCAGTGTATCATTGAAAATACCTTATAATATAACGTAATATCCAGTCTATCACTGAAAATACCTTATAATATAACGTAATATGCAGTGTATCATTGAAAATACCTTATAATATTACGTAATATGCTGTGTATCATTGAAAATACCTTATAATATAACCTAATATGCAGTGTACCATTGAAAATACCTTATAATATAACGTAATATGCAGTGTATCATTGAAAATACCATATAATGTAAGGTAATATGCAGTGCATCATTGAAAATACCTTATAAAATAACGTACTATTTAGTGTATCATTGAAAATACCTTATAATATAACCTAATATGCAGTGTACCATTGAAAATACCTTATAATATAACATGATATTTGCAGTCTATCATTGAAAATATCTTATTATATAAGGTAATATGCAGTCTATCAATGAAAATACCTTATAATATAACGTAATATGCAGTGTATCATTGAAAATACCTTTTAATATAATGTAATATGCAGTCTACCATTTGAAATACCTTATAATATAACGTACTATTTAGTGTATCATTGAAAATACCTGATAATATAACGTAATATGCAGTGTATCATTGAAAATACCTTATAATATAACCTAATATGCAGTGTATCATTGAAAATACCTTATAATATAACGTACTATTTAGTGTATCATTGAAAATACCTGATAATATAACGTAATATGCAGTGTATCATTGAAAATACCTTATAATATAACCTAATATGCAGTGTATCATTGAAAATACCTTATAATATAACGTAATATTCAGTGTATTATTGAAAATACCTTATAATATAACGCAATATGCAGTGTATCATTGAAAATACCTTATAATATAACGTAATATGCAGTCTATCGCTGAAAATACCTTATAATATAACGTAATATGCAGTGTATCATTGAAAATACTTTAGAATATATCGTAAATGTAGTGTATCATTGAAAATACCTTATAATATAACGTAATATGCAGTGTATCATTGAAAATACCTTATAATATAACGCAATATGCAGTGTATCATTGAAAATACCTTATAATATAACGTAATATCCAGTCTATCACTGAAAATACCTTATAATATAACGTAATATGCAGTGTATCATTGAAAATACCTTATAATATAACGTAATATGCTGTGTATCATTGAAAATACCTTATAATATAACGTAATATGCAGTGTATCATTGAAAATACCTTATAATATAACGCAATATGCAGTGTATCATTGAAAATACCTTATAATATAACGTAATATCCAGTCTATCACTGAAAATACCTTATAATATAACGTAATATGGAGTGTATCATTGAAAATACCTTATAATATAACGTAATATGCTGTGTATCATTGAAAATACCTTATAATATAACGTAATATGCAGTGTATCATTGAAAATACCTTATAATGTAACGTAATATGCTGTGCATCATTGAAAATACCTTATAATATAACGTACTATTTAGTGTATCATTGAAAATACCTTATAATATAACCTAATATGCAGTGTACCATTGAAAATGCCTTATAATATAACGCAATATACAGTGTATCATTGAAAATACCTTATAATATAACGTAATATGCAGTGTATCATTGAAAATACCTTATAATATAACGTAATATCCAGTCTATCACTGAAAATACCTTATAATATAACGTAATATGCAGTGTATCATTGAAAATACCTTATAATATTACGTAATATGCTGTGTATCATTGAAAATACCTTATAATATAACCTAATATGCAGTGTACCATTGAAAATACCTTATAATATAACGTAATATGCAGTGTATCATTGAAAATACCATATAATGTAAGGTAATATGCAGTGCATCATTGAAAATACCTTATAAAATAACGTACTATTTAGTGTATCATTGAAAATACCTTATAATATAACCTAATATGCAGTGTACCATTGAAAATACCTTATAATATAACGTGATATTTGCAGTCTATCATTGAAAATATCTTATTATATAAGGTAATATGCAGTCTATCAATGAAAATACCTTATAATATAACGTAATATGCAGTGTATCATTGAAAATACCTTTTAATATAATGTAATATGCAGTCTACCATTTGAAATACCTTATAATATAACGTACTATTTAGTGTATCATTGAAAATACCTGATAATATAACGTAATATCCAGTCTATCACTGAAAATACCTTATAATATAACGTAATATGCAGTGTATCATTGAAAATACCTTATAATATAACGTACTATTTAGTGTATCATTGAAAATACCTGATAATATAACGTAATATGCAGTGTATCATTGAAAATACCTTATAATATAACCTAATATGCTGTGTATCATTGAAAATACCTTATAATATAACGTAATATGCAGTGTATCATTGAAAATACCTTATAATGTAACGTAATATGCAGTGCATCATTGAAAATACCTTATAATATAACGTACTATTTAGTGTATCATTGAAAATACCTTGTAATATAACCTAATATGCAGTGTACCATTGAAAATACCTTATAATATAATGCAATATGCAGTGTATCATTGAAAATACCTTATAATATAACGTAATATGCAGTCTATCACTGAAAATACCTTATAATATAACGTAATATGCAGTGTATCATTGAAAATACTTTAGAATATATCGTAAATGTAGTGTATCATTGAAAATACCTTATAATATAACGTAATATGCAGTGTATCATTGAAAATACCTTATAATATAACGTAATATGCAGTGTATCATTGAAAATACCTTATAATATAACGTAATATGCAGTCTATCAATGAAAATACCTTATAATATAACGTAATATGCAGTGTATCATTGAAAATACCTTTTAATATAATGTAATATGCAGTCTACCATTTGAAATACCTTATAATATAACGTACTATTTAGTGTATCATTGAAAATACCTGATAATATAACGTAATATGCAGTGTATCATTGAAAATACCTTATAATATAACCTAATATGCAGTGTATCATTGAAAATACCTTATAATATATCGTAATATTCAGTGTATTATTGAAAATACCTTATAATATAACGCAATATGCAGTGTATCATTGAAAATACCTTATAATATAACGTAATATGCAGTCTATCGCTGAAAATACCTTATAATATAACGTAATATGCAGTGTATCATCGAAAATACTTTAGAATATATCGTAAATGTAGTGTATCATTGAAAATACCTTATAATATAACATAATATGCAGTGTATCATTGAAAATACCTTATAATATAACGCAATATGCAGTGTATCATTGAAAATACCTTATAATATAACGTAATATCCAGTCTATCACTGAAAATACCTTATAATATAACGTAATATGCAGTGTATCATTGAAAATACCTTATAATATAACGTAATATGCTGTGTATCATTGAAAATACCTTATAATATAACGTAATATGCAGTGTATCATTGAAAATACCTTATAATGTAACGTAATATGCAGTGCATCATTGAAAATACCTTATAATATAACGTACTATTTAGTGTATCATTGAAAATACCTTGTAATATAACCTAATATGCAGTGTACCATTGAAAATACCTTATAATATAATGCAATATGCAGTGTATCATTGAAAATACCTTATAATATAACGTAATATGCAGTCTATCACTGAAAATACCTTATAATATAACGTAATATGCAGTGTATCATTGAAAATACTTTAGAATATATCGTAAATGTAGTGTATCATTGAAAATACCTTATAATATAACGTAATATGCAGTGTATCATTGAAAATACCTGACAATATAACGTAATATGCAGTGTATCATTGAAAATACCTTATAATATAACGTAATATGCAGTGTATCATTGAAAATACCTGATAATATAACGTAATATGCAGTGTATCATTGAAAATACCTTATAATATAACCTAATATGCAGTGTATCATTGAAAATACCTTATAATATAACGTAATATGCAGTGTATCAATGAAAATACCTTATGATATAACGTAATATTCAGTGTATCATTGAAAATACCTTATAATATAACGCAATATGCAGTGTATCATTGAAAATACCTTATAATATAACGTAATATGCTGTGTATCATTGAAAATACCTTATAATATAACGTAATATGCAGTGTATCATTGAAAATACCTTATAATGTAACGTAATATGCAGTGCATCATTGAAAATACCTTATAATATAACGTACTATTTAGTGTATCATTGAAAATACCTTGTAATACAACCTAATATGCAGTGTACCATTGAAAATACCTTATAATATAATGCAATATGCAGTGTATCATTGAAAATACCTTATAATAAAACGTAATATGCAGTCTATCACTGAAAATACCTTATAATATAACGTAATATGCAGTGTATCATTGAAAATACTTTAGAATATATCGTAAATGTAGTGTATCATTGAAAATACCTTATAATATAACGTAATATGCAGTGTATCATTGAAAATACCTTATAATATTACGTAATATGCTGTGTATCATTGAAAATACCTTATAATATAACCTAATATGCAGTGTACCATTGAAAATACCTTATAATATAACGTAATATGCAGTGTATCATTGAAAATACCATATAATGTAAGGTAATATGCAGTGCATCATTGAAAATACCTTATAAAATAACGTACTATTTAGTGTATCATTGAAAATACCTTATAATATAACCTAATATGCAGTGTACCATTGAAAATACCTTATAATATAACGTGATATTTGCAGTCTATCATTGAAAATATCTTATTATATAAGGTAATATGCAGTCTATCAATGAAAATACCTTATAATATAACGTAATATGCAGTGTATCATTGAAAATACCTTTTAATATAATGTAATATGCAGTCTACCATTTGAAATACCTTATAATATAACGTACTATTTAGTGTATCATTGAAAATACCTGATAATATAACGTAATATGCAGTGTATCATTGAAAATACCTTATAATATAACCTAATATGCAGTGTATCATTGAAAATACCTTATAATATAACGTAATATTCAGTGTATTATTGAAAATACCTTATAATATAACGCAATATGCAGTGTATCATTGAAAATACCTTATAATATAACCTAATATGCAGTGTACCATTGAAAATGCCTTATAATATAACGCAATATACAGTGTATCATTGAAAATGCCTTATAATATAACGTAATATGCAGTGTATCATTGAAAATACCTTATAATATAACGTAATATCCAGTCTATCACTGAAAATACCTTATAATATAACGTAATATGCAGTGTATCATTGAAAATACTTTATAATATTACGTAATATGCTGTGTATCATTGAAAATACCTTATAATATAACCTAATATGCAGTGTACCATTGAAAATACCTTATAATATAACGTAATATGCAGTGTATCATTGAAAATACCATATAATGTAAGGTAATATGCAGTGCATCATTGAAAATACCTTATAAAATAACGTACTATTTAGTGTATCATTGAAAATACCTTATAATATAACCTAATATGCAGTGTACCATTGAAAATACCTTATAATATAACGTGATATTTGCAGTCTATCATTGAAAATATCTTATTATATAAGGTAATATGCAGTCTATCAATGAAAATACCTTATAATATAACGCAATATGCAGTGTATCATTGAAAATACCTTATAATATAACGTAATATCCAGTCTATCACTGAAAATACCTTATAGTATAACGTAATATGGAGTGTATCATTGAAAATACCTTATAATATAACGTAATATGCTGTGTATCATTGAAAATACCTTATAATATAACGTAATATGCAGTGTATCATTGAAAATACCTTATAATGTAACGTAATATGCTGTGCATCATTGAAAATACCTTATAATATAACGCAATATACAGTGTATCATTGAAAATACCTTATAATATAACGTAATATGCAGTGTATCATTGAAAATACCTTATAATATAACGTAATATGCAGTGTATCATTGAAAATACCTTATAATGTAACGTAATATGCTGTGCATCATTGAAAATACCTTATAATATAACGTACTATTTAGTGTATCATTGAAAATACCTTATAATATTACGTAATATGCTGTGTATCATTGAAAATACCTTATAATATAACCTAATATGCAGTGTACCATTGAAAATACCTTATAATATAACGCAATATGCAGTGTATCATTGAAAATACCTTATAATATAACGTAATATGCAGTCTATCACTGAAAATACCTTATAATATAACGTAATATGCAGTGTATCATTGAAAATACCTTATAATATAACGTAATATGCTGTGTATCATTGAAAATACCTTATAATATAACGTAATATGCAGTGTATCATTGAAAATACCTGATAATATAACGTAATTTGCTGTGTATCATTGAAAATACCTTATAATATAACGCAATATGCAGTGTATCATTGAAAATACCTTATAATATAATGTAATATGCAGTCTACCATTTGAAATACCTTATAATATAACGTACTATTTAGTGTATCATTGAAAATACCTGATAATATAACGTAATATGCAGTATATCATTGAAAATACCTTATAATATAACCTAATATGCAGTGTATCATTGAAAATACCTTATAATATAACGTAATATTCAGTGTATTATTGAAAATACCTTATAATATAACGCAATATGCAGTGTATCATTGAAAATACCTTATAATATAACGTAATATGCAGTCTATCGCTGAAAATACCTTATAATATAACGTAATATGCAGTGTATCATTGAAAATACTTTAGAATATATCGTAAATGTAGTGTATCATTGAAAATACCTTATAATATAACGTAATATGCAGTGTATCATTGAAAATACCTTATAATATAACGCAATATGCAGTGTATCATTGAAAATACCTTATAATATAACGTAATATCCAGTCTATCACTGAAAATACCTTATAATATAACGTAATATGCAGTGTATCATTGAAAATACCTTATAATATAACGTAATATGCAGTGTATCATTGAAAATACCTTATAATATAACGTAATATCCAGTCTATCACTGAAAATACCTTATAATATAACGTAATATGCAGTGTATCATTGAAAATACCTTATAATATTACGTAATATGCTGTGTATCATTGAAAATACCTTATAATATAACCTAATATGCAGTGTACCATTGAAAATACCTTATAATATAACGCAATATGCAGTGTATCATTGAAAATACCTTATAATATAACGTAATATGCAGTCTATCACTGAAAATACCTTATAATATAACGTAATATGCAGTGTATCATTGAAAATACTTTAGAATATATCGTAAATGTAGTGTATCATTGAAAATACCTTATAATATAACGTAATATGCAGTGTATCATTGAAAATACCTTATAATATAACGTAATATGCTGTGTATCATTGAAAATACCTTATAATATAACGTAATATGCAGTGTATCATTGAAAATACCTTATAATGTAACGTAATATGCAGTGCATCATTGAAAACACCTTATAATATAACGTACTATTTAGTGTATCATTGAAAATACCTTATAATATAACCTAATATGCAGTGTACCATTGAAAATACCTTATAATATAACGCAATATGCAGTGTATCATTGAAAATACCTTATAATATAACGCAATATGCAGTGTATCATTGAAAATACCTTATAATATAACGCAATATGCAGTGTATCATTGAAAATACCTTATAATATAACGTAATATGCAGTCTATCGCTGAAAATACCTTATAATATAACGTAATATGCAGTGTATCATTGAAAATACTTTAGAATATATCGTAAATGTAGTGTATCATTGAAAATACCTTATAATATAACGTAATATACAGTGTATCATTGAAAATACCTTATAATATAACGCAATATGCAGTGTATCATTGAAAATACCTTATAATATAACGTAATATCCAGTCTATCACAGAAAATACCTTATAATATAACGTAATATGCAGTGTATCATTGAAAATACCTTATAATATAACGTAATATGCTGTGTATCATTGGAAATACCTTATAATATATCGTAATATGCAGTGTATCATTGAAAATACCTTATAATATAACGCAATATGCAGTGTATCATTGAAAATACCTTATAATATAACGTAATATCCAGTCTATCACTGAAAATACCTTATAATATAACGTAATATGCAGTGTATCATTGAAAATACCTTATAATATAACGTAATATGCAGTGTATCATTGAAAATACCTTATAATATAACGTAATATCCAGTCTATCACTGAAAATACCTTATAATATAACGTAATATGCAGTGTATCATTGAAAATACCTTATAATATTACGTAATATGCTGTGTATCATTGAAAATACCTTATAATATAACCTAATATGCAGTGTACCATTGAAAATACCTTATAATATAACGCAATATGCAGTGTATCATTGAAAATACCTTATAATATAACGTAATATGCAGTCTATCACTGAAAATACCTTATAATATAACGTAATATGCAGTGTATCATTGAAAATACTTTAGAATATATCGTAAATGTAGTGTATCATTGAAAATACCTTATAATATAACGTAATATGCAGTGTATCATTGAAAATACCTTATAATATAACGTAATATGCTGTGTATCATTGAAAATACCTTATAATATAACGTAATATGCAGTGTATCATTGAAAATACCTTATAATGTAACGTAATATGCAGTGCATCATTGAAAACACCTTATAATATAACGTACTATTTAGTGTATCATTGAAAATACCTTATAATATAACCTAATATGCAGTGTACCATTGAAAATACCTTATAATATAACGCAATATGCAGTGTATCATTGAAAATACCTTATAATATAACGCAATATGCAGTGTATCATTGAAAATACCTTATAATATAACGCAATATGCAGTGTATCATTGAAAATACCTTATAATATAACGTAATATGCAGTCTATCGCTGAAAATACCTTATAATATAACGTAATATGCAGTGTATCATTGAAAATACTTTAGAATATATCGTAAATGTAGTGTATCATTGAAAATACCTTATAATATAACGTAATATACAGTGTATCATTGAAAATACCTTATAATATAACGCAATATGCAGTGTATCATTGAAAATACCTTATAATATAACGTAATATCCAGTCTATCACAGAAAATACCTTATAATATAACGTAATATGCAGTGTATCATTGAAAATACCTTATAATATAACGTAATATGCTGTGTATCATTGGAAATACCTTATAATATATCGTAATATGCAGTGTATCATTGAAAATACCTTATAATATAACGCAATATGCAGTGTATCATTGAAAATACCTTATAATATAACGTAATATCCAGTCTATCACTGAAAATACCTTATAATATAACGTAATATGCAGTGTATCATTGAAAATACCTTATAATATAACGTAATATGCTGTGTATCATTGAAAATACCTTATAATATAACGTAATATGCAGTGTATCATTGAAAATACCTTATAATGTAACGTAATATGCTGTGCATCATTGAAAATACCTTATAATATAACGTACTATTTAGTGTATCATTGAAAATACCTTATAATATAACCTAATATGCAGTGTACCATTGAAAATGCCTTATAATATAACGCAATATGCAGTGTATCATTGAAAATACCTTATAATGTAACGTAATATGCAGTGTATCATTGAAAATACTTTAGAATATATCGTAAATGTAGTGTATCATTGAAAATACCTTATAATATAACGTAATATGCAGTGTATCATTGAAAATACCTTATAATATAACGTACTATTTAGTGTATCATTGAAAATACCTGATAATATAACGTACTATTTAGTGTATCATTGAAAATACCTTATAATATAACCTAATATGCAGTGTACCATTGAAAATACCTTATAATATAACGTGATATTTGCAGTCTATCATTGAAAATATCTTATTATATAAGGTAATATGCAGTCTATAAATGAAAATACCTTATAATATAACGTAATATGCAGTGTATCATTGAAAATACCTTTTAATATAATGTAATATGCAGTCTACCATTTGAAATACCTTATAATATAACGTACTATTTAGTGTATCATTGAAAATACCTGATAATATAACGTAATATGCAGTGTATCATTGAAAATACCTTATAATATAACCTAATATGCAGTGTATCATTGAAAATACCTTATAATATAACGTAATATTCAGTGTATTATTGAAAATACCTTATAATATAACGCAATATGCAGTGTATCATTGAAAATACCTTATAATATAACGTAATATGCAGTCTATCGCTGAAAATACCTTATAATATAACGTAATATGCAGTGTATCATTGAAAATACTTTAGAATATATCGGAAATGTAGTGTATCATTGAAAATACCTTATAATATAACGTAATATGCAGTGTATCATTGAAAATACCTTATAATATAACGTAATATCCAGTCTATCACTGAAAATACCTTATAATATAACGTAATATGCAGTATATCATTGAAAATACCTTATAATATAACGTAATATCCAGTCTATCACTGAAAATACCTTATAATATAACGTAATATGCAGTGTATCATTGAAAATACCTTATAATATAACGTAATATGCTGTGTATCATTGAAAATACCTTATAATATAACGTAATATGCAGTGTATCATTGAAAATACCTTATAATATAACGCAATATGCAGTGTATCATTGAAAATACCTTATAATATAACGTAATATCCAGTCTATCACTGAAAATACCTTATAATATAACGTAATATGGAGTGTATCATTGAAAATACCTTATAATATAACGTAATATGCTGTGTATCATTGAAAATACCTTATAATATAACGTAATATGCAGTGTATCATTGAAAATACCTTATAATGTAACGTAATATGCTGTGCATCATTGAAAATACCTTATAATATAACGTACTATTTAGTGTATCATTGAAAATACCTTATAATATAACCTAATATGCAGTGTACCATTGAAAATGCCTTATAATATAACGCAATATACAGTGTATCATTGAAAATACCTTATAATATAACGTAATATGCAGTGTATCATTGAAAATACCTTATAATATAACGTAATATCCAGTCTATCACTGAAAATACCTTATAATATAACGTAATATGCAGTGTATCATTGAAAATACCTTATAATATTACGTAATATGCTGTGTATCATTGAAAATATCTTATTATATAAGGTAATATGCAGTCTATCAATGAAAATACCTTATAATATAACGTAATATGCAGTGTATCATTGAAAATACCTTTTAATATAATGTAATATGCAGTCTACCATTTGAAATACCTTATAATATAACGTACTATTTAGTGTATCATTGAAAATACCTGATAATATAACGTAATATGCAGTGTATCATTGAAAATACCTTATAATATAACCTAATATGCAGTGTATCATTGAAAATACCTTATAATATATCGTAATATTCAGTGTATTATTGAAAATACCTTATAATATAACGCAATATACAGTGTATCATTGAAAATACCTTATAATATAACGTAATATGCAGTGTATCATTGAAAATACCTTATAATATAACGTAATATCCAGTCTATCACTGAAAATACCTTATAATATAACGTAATATGCAGTGTATCATTGAAAATACCTTATAATATTACGTAATATGCTGTGTATCATTGAAAATATCTTATTATATAAGGTAATATGCAGTCTATCAATGAAAATACCTTATAATATAACGTAATATGCAGTGTATCATTGAAAATACCTTTTAATATAATGTAATATGCAGTCTACCATTTGAAATACCTTATAATATAACGTACTATTTAGTGTATCATTGAAAATACCTGATAATATAACGTAATATGCAGTGTATCATTGAAAATACCTTATAATATAACCTAATATGCAGTGTATCATTGAAAATACCTTATAATATATCGTAATATTCAGTGTATTATTGAAAATACCTTATAATATAACGCAATATGCAGTGTATCATTGAAAATACCTTATAATATAACGTAATATGCAGTCTATCGCTGAAAATACCTTATAATATAACGTAATATGCAGTGTATCATCGAAAATACTTTAGAATATATCGTAAATGTAGTGTATCATTGAAAATACCTTATAATATAACATAATATGCAGTGTATCATTGAAAATACCTTATAATATAACGCAATATGCAGTGTATCATTGAAAATACCTTATAATATAACGTAATATCCAGTCTATCACTGAAAATACCTTATAATATAACGTAATATGCAGTGTATCATTGAAAATACCTTATAATATAACGTAATATGCTGTGTATCATTGAAAATACCTTATAATATAACGTAATATGCAGTGTATCATTGAAAATACCTTATAATGTAACGTAATATGCAGTGCATCATTGAAAATACCTTATAATATAACGTACTATTTAGTGTATCATTGAAAATACCTTGTAATATAACCTAATATGCAGTGTACCATTGAAAATACCTTATAATATAATGCAATATGCAGTGTATCATTGAAAATACCTTATAATATAACGTAATATGCAGTCTATCACTGAAAATACCTTATAATATAACGTAATATGCAGTGTATCATTGAAAATACTTTAGAATATATCGTAAATGTAGTGTATCATTGAAAATACCTTATAATATAACGTAATATGCAGTGTATCATTGAAAATACCTTATAATATAACGTAATATGCAGTGTATCATTGAAAATACCTTATAATATAACGTAATATGCAGTCTATCAATGAAAATACCTTATAATATAACGTAATATGCAGTGTATCATTGAAAATACCTTTTAATATAATGTAATATGCAGTCTACCATTTGAAATACCTTATAATATAACGTACTATTTAGTGTATCATTGAAAATACCTGATAATATAACGTAATATGCAGTGTATCATTGAAAATACCTTATAATATAACCTAATATGCAGTGTATCATTGAAAATACCTTATAATATATCGTAATATTCAGTGTATTATTGAAAATACCTTATAATATAACGCAATATGCAGTGTATCATTGAAAATACCTTATAATATAACGTAATATGCAGTCTATCGCTGAAAATACCTTATAATATAACGTAATATGCAGTGTATCATCGAAAATACTTTAGAATATATCGTAAATGTAGTGTATCATTGAAAATACCTTATAATATAACATAATATGCAGTGTATCATTGAAAATACCTTATAATATAACGCAATATGCAGTGTATCATTGAAAATACCTTATAATATAACGTAATATCCAGTCTATCACTGAAAATACCTTATAATATAACGTAATATGCAGTGTATCATTGAAAATACCTTATAATATAACGTAATATGCTGTGTATCATTGAAAATACCTTATAATATAACGTAATATGCAGTGTATCATTGAAAATACCTTATAATGTAACGTAATATGCAGTGCATCATTGAAAATACCTTATAATATAACGTACTATTTAGTGTATCATTGAAAATACCTTGTAATATAACCTAATATGCAGTGTACCATTGAAAATACCTTATAATATAATGCAATATGCAGTGTATCATTGAAAATACCTTATAATATAACGTAATATGCAGTCTATCACTGAAAATACCTTATAATATAACGTAATATGCAGTGTATCATTGAAAATACTTTAGAATATATCGTAAATGTAGTGTATCATTGAAAATACCTTATAATATAACGTAATATGCAGTGTATCATTGAAAATACCTGACAATATAACGTAATATGCAGTGTATCATTGAAAATACCTTATAATATAACGTAATATGCAGTGTATCATTGAAAATACCTGATAATATAACGTAATATGCAGTGTATCATTGAAAATACCTTATAATATAACCTAATATGCAGTGTATCATTGAAAATACCTTATAATATAACGTAATATGCAGTGTATCAATGAAAATACCTTATGATATAACGTAATATTCAGTGTATCATTGAAAATACCTTATAATATAACGCAATATGCAGTGTATCATTGAAAATACCTTATAATATAACGTAATATCCAGTCTATCACTGAAAATACCTTATAATATAACGTAATATGCAGTATATCATTGAAAATACCTTATAATATAACGTAATATGCAGTGTATCATTGAAAATACTTTAGAATATATCGTAAATGTAGTGTATCATTGAAAATACCTTATAATATAACGTAATATGCAGTGTATCATTGAAAATACCTTTTTTTTTTTTTTTTATTGTGGGGAAATGCATGACGCATACCTCGGCTCCCGGGGGGGAACCGAGGTTATGTGGGACTACCACCGGGGAGGGGGGCGCCGAAGGCGCGCCCGTCCCCAGTGGCTACCCACTAAAACCCCACACCCACCTAAGCTAAATGGGAAGTGCCTGGATCACGCGAGTACTCAACAGGACACTTCCCAGCTATCATGAAATCCCGGGGGGAGGGGTTAGCCTCCCCCACTACCTACTCTATAAGACCCCGGGCGGAGGGACCCGCCCGGTGTCCCCATCCCTATCCCTGGAGCCGTCGGAATGGGCTTCCCGAGCCCCCGCTCGGTCCACCCACGGCCCCTCGGCGTCTTCGTGCCCCGCCCGGTCCGGGTGGCCTGAAGGCACCCGCCTCAGGCTAGGGCAAGAAGACGCCGTTACCGGTAAGGAAGGGTCGTCGGAGGCGTGATCCGGCACGCCCCGACCCTCCCCACCCCACCCATCCCTCGCCCCCCAGAGCTCGATGCTCCACAGGGGGACGGGCCGACGTCCCCAGCATCGAGATTCCCTCGAGGAAGTCGACCCATCCCGGGGGGGAATCTAACTTCCCCCCCGGGAGAACCGGGGTCAGCTCACCCCCCGATCCCCCCCACTCTCCGCCCGCCGTCCGGGCAACCGACGCCGCGGGGGGACACCCCGCGACGAACCCCTCTCTTCTACCTCCTCCTCCTCCTCCGAGGAACTACCCCGTCGCGGTGTGACCCCCCGCGGCGACCCCAGCACCGCCCCCCCTCGTGGGGGCACAAGTTGGCGCGGGGACGACCCCGACGCCCTCCCGTCCACAACTGCGCCCCTCCTGCGCCAAACAGGTGGGGCTCTTCGACGCGAGGGTCGTCCCCGCGCCCACTCCCTCCTCGCAGAGCCCGGGTCCGCCTCCCGTACTCTCTCGGCGGCCTCCTTCTCCGACATAACAGCCTCGGAGAAGGAGACCACCGCCTTCCACGACCTCTCGCTAGCAGTCAGGTGGTCGAACATGACCGCAAGCGAGAGGTCCCACCCTCCCACTGCGGCTCCCAGGACCCGGCGCGGCCCTGCCCACGCAGGGCATTCCTCTAAGGTATGCCGCGCCGTGTCCTCCTCCTCGCCGCAGTGGTGACACCGCGCTGCCGGCTCCCGCCCCATACGGTGCAGGTACTCACCGAAGCACCCATGCCCGGTAAGCACCTGCGTGAGGCGGAAGGTCAAGCTGAACCGACCCCTGCACCATCTCTCAAAGATGGGCAGGAGTGCCCGGACTACCGGGCGCGGCGACGAGGCAAGCGACTGCCTCCACCGCGCCAGTGTATTTGCCCGGGCCTGACGCCTAGCGGCATCGACCTCCTCCATCTCCCTGACCGAGAGTTCCTCCCCCCGCGGACGGCGGAAGGAGCAGGCGACGCCGTAGTTGATCGCCCGCTCCTCCGCCTCCAAATGTAAGGGAGGAATCCCGGCCAGGAGTCCCGCCACCTCACCGGAGATGGTGCGGTACCCCCGTATGGTCCGGAGTGCCAGCCGGCGCCGTACTCTTTCCAAGAGCACTTGGCAATGCCGGCTGGTCTCGAGCGACCGGAACCACACGGGGGCCCCATATAGGGCTATCGACCGCACCACCCCCATATAGAGGTGGCGGACTCTCGTCTGAGGTCCCCCGACATTAGGCAGCAGCCGCGCTAACGCGGCCGCCGTCCTCTCCAACCGGGGGACCAGGAGGTCAAAATGCCTATCAAAGCGCCAGCGGCTGTCGATAGTTAGGCCCAAGTATCTCATACCGGGCCCAACATCGACAGTTACCTCAGCGACACGGATCCGCAGGTCCCGACCAAACGCAGGCCGCCGCGGCCGAAGCGGTTGGCCATACAGCCATACCGCCTCGGTCTTCGCGGCGGCCACGGTCAGGCCCATTGCACGGATCCGTCCAACAACGCGGTCCAGGGCGGACTCCACAAGCCGCCCGGTTCCCCTCCAATCCTCCCCCTCTGCATATACCAGGGTGTCATCCGCATAGCAGATGACACCCGTGTCAGGGGGGAGGCTTACCCGCAGTACCGCATCGTAACCGAGGTTCCACAGGAGTGGTCCCAGGACCGACCCCTGCGGAACCCCGCGGTATATCTCCCTCTGATGTTTAACATCACACCGGCCGGTATACACCACCTCCCTGCCGCGGAGGTAATCCCGAATGACTTCCCGGAGATAGAGGGGGAACCGGAAATACTCCAGTGCCCCCTCTATCTCCCTCCAGGGCAGGGTGTTGAAGGCGTTGGAAATGTCCAACGACACAGCGATCAACACCCTGCCCCGAGCGACAGCCGACTCCCGGAGGAGACGCAGGCGCTCCAGCGCATCTAGCGTGGAGCGCGCCCTCCGGAATCCAAACTGGCCGTCGCTGAGGTCGGGACCACCCCGCGACAGGTGCTCAAGGAGGCGGGCGGCTACTATTCTTTCGAACAGCTTGCCCGCCTCATCGAGCAAACAAACCGGCCGGTAAGCAGAGGGAGACTCTGCGGGCTTACCCTCCTTGCGGAGGAGAACCAGGCAAGCCTTCTTCCATTCTTTGGGGAAGGTACCCCGGCTCAGGTGCGCATCCAATACGCCCCTGAAGGCCGGGCCGAGGACCCCCAAGGCAGAGGCTATTATACGGCCAGGGACTCCATCGGGACCGGGGGCTTTCTTGCCCCCCTCCCGGAGTCCCCGAATGGCCTCGGACAGCTCCCACTCAGAGACCCGGAGTTCGTCCGACCAACCTAAGTCGGCCGGACGAGGGGCGCTTTCCACCCCCTCATCCCCCCCATCAGCGAGGGGGAAGAGGGTGTCCACGATACGCCCCAAAAACTCCGGGTCCACCCTCTCCGTGATCGGGGGCGCCCAAGGGCGGAGCTTCCCAAGCACCGCCTTATATGGGCGCCCCCACGGGTCGTCTCTGAGGGTGAGCAGGAGCTCATCCCATGCCTCCGCCTTGGCTGCGGCTATTGCACGCTTGAGGGCCTTAGCCGCCGACCTGTACACCCCGTACAGGTCGGCGACCCTCGACTCCGGGTCACCGCCTAAAAAGTGGCGGCGCCGAGCGCGGGTGTATCGGCGACGGGCACGGCCAGCGACCACACGTAACTCTGCCAGCCGGTCCGTCCACCAATACACTGCCTTTCTCGGGGGGGCACCATGGATCCGGGGCATCGCAACGTCGCAAATCATTTGCAACGTTTCCCGGAACCAGGCGATCCCCCCCTCTGCACCGCGCTCCCTGGCCGTAGGCCAGGCGGAGCCAATAATAGCGGCCCTCATTAGGTCCCCGTTCAGTCGCGACAACGCCCATCTGGGCGCTGCCAGGGTGCCACGGCGGAGGTGTCCAGGCGGGTCCACGGACCCCGCCACGTCCATCAGGACGTAGCCATGGTCCGAGAGGGTCTCCCCCTCCCAGACCCGCCAATTGGACACACTGCGCGAGGCGGAGGCTGTAGCGAACGATACGTCCACTATCGACCAGCCATTCCACCTCACGCAGGTCGGGACGGAACCCCTATTTAACAGTCGGAGCTCCATCCCCTCCGCCCAGTCCACCACAGCTCCTCCTCGGGCGTTGGTCCCAGGGTTACCCCACAACGCCGACCTGGCGTTGAGGTCCCCCAGGACCAATACAGGACCACGGCGGTGGGGGGACAACATGTCCCCCAACCGGTCCAGATATCGCCCGAGTTCATCGGAGCCACAATTTGGTGAACAGTAGCACCCAGCGACCAAGTACCTTCCCCACTTGACCAACACCACCCCCCTATTCCGGTCGACCCCGGTACAGGGGGGAGCCGCCCTATCCCGGCGGCTGACTATCGCCACGGAGCCCTCCAAATCCCCAAACCAGTGCGGCTGGCGGGGGACATCATAGGGCTCCGCGGCCACCCCCAGGCCAACCTCCCACTCCGCCATGTGCTGGACCATTAGGTCCTGCGCCTGGCGGCAGTTGTTGAGGTTGGCCTGGAGCACCAACCAGGAGGACCTGTGAGCCGAGAATTTAACAGCTCAAGGCCCTCCCGATACGGCAGCCTGTGGCGGACTCGCCGCAGGCTGCTCCACCTCCATCTCCGCGGAGGCGGAGGGAGTGGGGGGTTGGGTCTTCTTGCCACTTCCCCCACTACCCTCCGGCGACCCAGAGGACGGCCCCGCACCGGCCGCCCCCTTGGGTCTCTTCTTTTTGGAAGGCGGGGAGCAAGCTTTGCTCCCCGCCTTGTGAGCCGCCGGCCTGCCCGCCGCCGCGCACACCACGCAGTGCGGGGGAGATCGGCAGTCCACCGCCCGATGGCCGGGATCGCCGCACCGGTAACAATGACCGGAGCGATCGACCTCCGCAGTGCACCGCTGCCTCACATGCCCAAGAGCGAGGCAGCGGAAACACTGCAGAGGCCTCGCGGCCAACACCACAACTCGGGCGGCGGACCACCCCACCCGGATCGAGCCGGCCTTCTCAACGGCGATGGCCGCCGTCGCAGGGCACTGCACCCATATGGTGCCGAGTCCCCCGGGGGGAATTTTCAATTCCCCCACCCGGACGGATTCGGGGGCACAACCCCCGACCAGCGCCACCGCCGCCGCCACCTCCTGAGGGGTGACGGAAACCTCAAGGCCGGTCAGGCGGAACTCCGCCTTCTTGACCGGCCTCGAAATCTTAACTTCCGTCCCCTGCAGGACGTTGGTCATTCGGGCGGCCAGCTCGTCCGCCTTCTTCGCCCCCTCCGCACCGGGAACCTGGAGGATCAGGGCGCCGGTAACAGCCCTCTTCATCTGGAGGGACCCGATACCCAGGGAATCCAGATCGATTCCCTGGCGAGCCCTCTTCATCGCCTCCTCTATGGAGACCTTACTCCCCTCAGGCACGGTAATAGTTACCGCTGCCGTCCGGGGAGGGGCCGCCACACGAGGAGGCGCTCCCTTGGCTCCACCGGCCTTGGCCTTGGCCTTGTTGGCCGGTGGCGAGGGGGGGTTACTCACCACCGCGACCCTCCGGCGCCCTTTTCTCCCCACGACCTGCGACCATGGGACCTCATTGGAGGTACCCACGACCGGAGGCTGGGGAGGGGCTCGACGGGTCGCGGCCGAAGAGGGAGCCGCAGCGGGGGACACAACCGGAGCCGCTTCGGTGGCCCCGACTTCCCCGCCACTCTTCCCCCTCTTCTTCTTCTTCTTCTTCTTCTTTTTCCCTTTCTTCTCCGGAGGAGGGACCACGACGGGGACGGCAGTACCGCGCTCCACCACAGCCCCCGCATCACCCGGGATGGGCGGGGCACGCCGACCCAGTCGGAGTTCCCTCCTCACAGCCGCGAATTTCGCGTCTATAAGGGCCCCAATCTGGGCCAGCAGGGCCCCACCCCCCTCCTGCAGCACCCCGGCACCAGGGGCAGGGGGCGGGGGCGATGCCGGCGGAATGGCAGAGGCGGCATCCTGCCTCCTCTTCACCGCCATCAACTCGCCCCGCAAGGCCTCCACCGTCTCACCCAGCTCCCGCATTTGCCGGCGGAGGTCCAGGTTTTCCGCACGCAGACCATAGTTCTCCGCCTGCAACCTGTCCTCCTCCTGCTGCCGTGGTGGCAGGACAGGGGCGGGGGGGAACCCCCTCCTCTCCAGCTCGTTCACTGCCGCCATAATGTCCCGGGACGCTTCCCGGAGGTCCCGGACCGCCGTCCCTTTAAGGTTACCGGCCCTATCAGCTGTGCCCTCTACCAGAGAGCATTGCTCAGCTACCAGGCCGGCAATCTGGCCGGGAAGCAACCCGCGCATGCCCAACTGCCTCTCGGTAACAGAGGCAGAAGGGTCGCGCGACTTACGCTTCTGCTTCCGCCCTTCTTCCGGCGGTAGCGACGAAGCAGAACGCTTCCCCGACGCTCTGGGGGCCAAGGAGGCCCCAGACCCTGCATCCTCTTCCTGCCCCAGCGCACTGGGGCCAACACCGAGGAACCGCGCCAGAGAGACGCCGCTGACTCGGCTGTCTCTCGAGGAATCTCGAGAGACGGCGCCCGAGCTCCGCCGCGTCCTCAGGTGACCCCCGACTACCTCCACCCCGGTGGATTCAGGTGTCCCAGTACGAGACACCTGAACATTCTCACCCAACACTACTACCGCTTCTGGGCACGGCACCCCACTCCGAGACTTTTCATTAGCAAACATTTTCATAAGCATAGCGGGCTTGGTTACTACCCCCCCATTTCTGGGGGGGCCTCACTCATCACCCAATTCCAAAGCTACCGATAGGGGGTGCTCCACCGCCGGTATCGGAGTCCCGACGGTGGGCCTACTACACTCCCGGGGGCGGCAGGTACCGGGAGGTCGTCAAACGCTGATGACGGATGCATCCATCCGCCCACCCCCGGCGCCGACTCCGGGGGTGCCCCTCTGGCCACGTTGCGCATAGCACAGGGGTTAGAGACTTTTTTATAGAGGTTTATCCTCCTCGCGGGCCAGCCGGTTAAGGCAAGCCCCCCGTTCCGGTAAAACATGACCACCGGTTTACGGTTTGGGGTCCTGGACGAACAACAGGTCGCCCAGAACACATTGACAGGAGAGCTTTGCCCATCTGTGCATAAACAGGCACAGTAATGCCACAGGCACGCTCTCCTGCACCCCTCAACTCCGTTAGCACGCACCGCAATGCGCCCCAGGAACCACCACGAGGAGGTGGAGTGAGAGGACTTTTAGGTCTCGGAATCCTACCAATGGGTCAGAGCCACCATTGGAGAACCCCGAAACCCTCGGTTCCCGTATCATTGAAAATACCTGATAATATAACGTAATATGCAGTGTATCATTGAAAATACCTTATAATATAACGTAATATGCAGTGTATCATTGAAAATACCTGATAATATAACGTAATATGCAGTGTATCATTGAAAATACCTTATAATATAACCTAATATGCAGTGTATCATTGAAAATACCTTATAATATAACGTAATATGCAGTGTATCATTGAAAATACCTTATGATATAACGTAATATTCAGTGTATCATTGAAAATACCTTATAATATAACGCAATATGCAGTGTATCATTGAAAATACCTTATAATATAACGTAATATCCAGTCTATCACTGAAAATACCTTATAATATAACGTAATATGCAGTATATCATTGAAAATACCTTATAATATAACGTAATATGCAGTGTATCATTGAAAATACCTTATAATGTAACGTAATATGCAGTGCATCATTGAAGATACCTTATAATATAACGTTATTTGCAGTGTATCATTGAGAATACCTTATAATATAACCTAATATCCAGTCTATCACTGAAAATACCTTATAATATAACGTAATATGCAGTATATCATTGAAAATACCTTATAATATAACGTAATATGCAGTGTATCATTGAAAATACCTTATAATGTAACGTAATATGCAGTGCATCATTGAAGATACCTTATAATATAACGTTATTTGCAGTGTATCATTGAAAATACCTTATGATATAACGTAATATTCAGTGTATCATTGAAAATACCTTATGATATAACGCAATATGCAGTGTATCATTGAAAATACCTTATAATATAACGCAATATGCAGTGTATCATTGAAAATACCTTATAATATAACGTAATATCCAGTCTATCACTGAAAATACCTTATAATATAACGTAATATGCAGTGTATCATTGAAAATACCTTATAATATAACGTAATATGCTGTGTATCATTGAAAATACCTTATAATATAACGTAATATGCAGTGTATCATTGAAAATACCTTATAATGTAACGTAATATGCAGTGCATCATTGAAAATACCTTATAATATAACGTACTATTTAGTGTATCATTGAAAATACCTTGTAATATAACCTAATATGCAGTGTACCATTGAAAATACCTTATAATATAATGCAATATGCAGTGTATCATTGAAAATACCTTATAATAAAACGTAATATGCAGTCTATCACTGAAAATACCTTATAATATAACGTAATATGCAGTGTATCATTGAAAATACTTTAGAATATATCGTAAATGTAGTGTATCATTGAAAATACCTTATAATATAACGTAATATGCAGTGTATCATTGAAAATACCTGACAATATAACGTAATATGCAGTGTATCATTGAAAATACCTTATAATATAACGTAATATGCAGTGTATCAATGAAAATACCTTATGATATAACGTAATATTCAGTGTATCATTGAAAATACCTTATAATATAACGCAATATGCAGTGTATCATTGAAAATACCTTATAATATAACGTAATATCCAGTCTATCACTGAAAATACCTTATAATATAACGTAATATGCAGTATATCATTGAAAATACCTTATAATATAACGTAATATGCAGTGTATCATTGAAAATACTTTAGAATATATCGTAAATGTAGTGTATCATTGAAAATACCTTATAATATAACGTAATATGCAGTGTATCATTGAAAATACCTGATAATATAACGTAATATGCAGTGTATCATTGAAAATACCTTATAATATAACGTAATATGCAGTGTATCATTGAAAATACCTGATAATATAACGTAATATGCAGTGTATCATTGAAAATACCTTATAATATAACCTAATATGCAGTGTATCATTGAAAATACCTTATAATATAACGTAATATGCAGTGTATCATTGAAAATACCTTATGATATAACGTAATATTCAGTGTATCATTGAAAATACCTTATAATATAACGCAATATGCAGTGTATCATTGAAAATACCTTATAATATAACGTAATATCCAGTCTATCACTGAAAATACCTTATAATATAACGTAATATGCAGTATATCATTGAAAATACCTTATAATATAACGTAATATGCAGTGTATCATTGAAAATACCTTATAATGTAACGTAATATGCAGTGCATCATTGAAGATACCTTATAATATAACGTTATTTGCAGTGTATCATTGAGAATACCATATAATATAACCTAATATCCAGTCTATCACTGAAAATACCTTATAATATAACGTAATATGCAGTATATCATTGAAAATACCTTATAATATAACGTAATATGCAGTGTATCATTGAAAATACCTTATAATGTAACGTAATATGCAGTGCATCATTGAAGATACCTTATAATATAACGTTATTTGCAGTGTATCATTGAAAATACCTTATAATATAACGTAATATGCAGTGTATCATTGAAAATACCTTATGATATAACGTAATATTCAGTGTATCATTGAAAATACCTTATAATATAACGCAATATGCAGTGTATCATTGAAAATACCTTATAATATAACGTAATATCCAGTCTATCACTGAAAATACCTTATAATATAACGTAATATGCAGTATATCATTGAAAATACCTTATAATATAACGTAATATGCAGTGTATCATTGAAAATACCTTATAATGTAACGTAATATGCAGTGCATCATTGAAGATACCTTATAATATAACGTTATTTGCAGTGTATCATTGAGAATACCTTATAATATAACGTAATATGCAGTGTATCATTGAAAATACCATATAATATAACGTAATATGCAGTGTATCATTGAAAATACCATATAATATAACGTAATATTCAGTGTATCATTGAAAATACCTTATAATGTAACGTAATATGCATTGCATCATTGAAAATACCTTATAATATAACGTACTATTTAGTGTATCATTGAAAATACCTTGTAATATAAAGTAATATGCAGTGTACCATTGAAAATGCCTTATAATATAATGCAATATGCAGTGTATCATTGAGAATACCTTATAGTATAACGTAATATGCAGTCTATCACAGAAAATACCTTATAATATAACGTAATATGCAGTGTATCATTGAAAATACTGTAGAATATATCGTAAATGTAGTGTATCATTGAAAATACTTTGTAATATAACGTAATATGCAGTGTATCATTGAAAATACCTTATAATATAACGTAATATCCAGTCTATCACTGAAAATACCTTATAATATAACGTAATATGCAGTGTATCATTGAAAATACCTTATAATATAACGTAATATGCTGTGTATCATTGGAAATACCTTATAATATAACGTAATATGCAGTGTATCATTGAAAATACCTTATAATGTAACGTAATATGCAGTGCATCATTGAAAATACCTTATAATATAACGTAATATGCAGTGTACCATTGAAAATGCCTTATAATATAATGCAATATGCAGTGTATCATTGAGAATACCTTATAGTATAACGTAATATGCAGTCTATCACAGAAAATACCTTATAATATAACGTAATATGCAGTGTATCATTGAAAATACTGTAGAATATATCGTAAATGTAGTGTATCATTGAAAATACTTTGTAATATAACGTAATATGCAGTGTATCATTGAAAATACCTTATAATATAACGTAATATCCAGTCTATCACTGAAAATACCTTATAATATAACGTAATATGCAGTGTATCATTGAAAATACCTTATAATATAACGTACTATTTAGTGTATCATTGAAAATACCTTGTAATATAACCTAATATGCAGTGTACCATTGAAAATACCTTATAATATAATGCAATATGCAGTGTATCATTGAAAATACCTTATAATATAACGTAATATGCAGTGTATCATTGAAAATACCATATAATATAACGTAATATTCAGTGTATCATTGAAAATACCTTATAATATAACGTAATATCCAGTCTATCACTGAAAATACCTTATAATATAACGTAATATGCAGTGTATCATTGAAAATACCTTATAATATAACGTAATATGCTGTGTATCATTGAAAATACCTTATAATATAACGTAATATGCAGTGTATCATTGAAAATACCTTATAATATAACGTACTATTTAGTGTATCATTGAAAATACCTTGTAATATAACCAAATATGCAGTGTACCATTGAAAATGCCTTATAATATAATGCAATATGCAGTGTATCATTGAGAATACCATATAGTATAACGTAATATGCAGTCTATCACAGAAAATACCTTATAATATAAGGTAATATGCAGTGTATCATTGAAAATACTGTAGAATATATCGTAAGTGTAGTGTATCATTGAAAATACTTTGTAATATAACGTAATATGCAGTGTATCATTGAAAATACCTTATAATATAACGTAATATCCAGTCTATCACTGAAAATACCTTATAATATAACGTAATATGCAGTGTATCATTGAAAATACCTTATAATATAACGTAATATTCAGTGTATCATTGAAAATACCTAATAATATAACGTAATATCCAGTCTATCACTGAAAATACCTTATAATATAACGTAATATGCAGTGTATCATTGAGAATACCTTATAGTATAACGTAATATGCAGTCTATCACAGAAAATACCTTATAATATAACGTAATATGCAGTGTATCATTGAAAATACTGTAGAATATATCGTAAATGTAGTGTATCATTGAAAATACTTTGTAATATAACGTAATATGCAGTGTATCATTGAAAATACCTTATAATATAACGTAATATCCAGTCTATCACTGAAAATACCTTATAATATAACGTAATATGCAGTATATCATTGAAAATACCTTATAATATAACGCAATATGCAGTGTATCATTGAAAATACCTTATAATATAATGTAATATCCAGTCTATCACTGAAAATACCTTATAATATAACGTAATATGCAGTGTATCATTGAAAATACCTTATAATATAACATAATATTCAGTGTATCATTGAAAATACCTTATAATATAACGTAATATCCAGTCTATCACTGAAAATACCTTATAATATAACGTAATATGCAGTGTATCATTGAAAATACCTTATGATATAACGTAATATTCAGTGTATCATTGAAAATACCTTATAATATAACGCAATATGCAGTGTATCATTGAAAATACCTTATAATATAACGTAATATCCAGTCTATCACTGAAAATACCTTATAATATAACGTAATATGCAGTATATGATTGAAAATACCTTATAATATAACGTAATATGCAGTATATCATTGAAAATACCTTATAATATAACGCAATATGCAGTGTATCATTGAAAATACCTTATAATATAACGTAATATCCAGTCTATCACTGAAAATACCTTATAATATAACGTAATATGCAGTGTATCATTGAAAATACCATATAATATAACGTAATATTCAGTGTATCATTGAAAATACCTAATAATATAACGTAATATGCAGTGCATCATTGAAAATACCTTATAATATAACGTACTATTTAGTGTATCATTGAAAATACCTTATAATATAACCTAATATGCAGTGTACCATTGAAAATACCTTATAATATAACGTGATATTTGCAGTCTATCATTGAAAATATCTTATTATATAAGGTAATATGCAGTCTATCAATGAAAATACCTTATAATATAACGTAATATGCAGTGTATCATTGAAAATACCTTATAATATAACGTAATATGCAGTGTATCATTGAAAATACCTTATAATATAACGTAATATGCAGTATATCATTGAAAATACCTTATAATATAACGTAATATGCAGTGTATCATTGAAAATACCTTATAATATAACGTAATATCCAGTCTATCACTGAAAATACCTTATAATATAACGTAATATGCAGTATATCATTGAAAATACCTTATAATATAACGCAATATGCAGTGTATCATTGAAAATACCTTATAATATAACGTAATATCCAGTCTATCACTGAAAATACCTTAAAATATAACGTAATATGCAGTGTATCATTGAAAATACCTTATAATATAACGTAATATTCAGTGTATCATTGAAAATACCTAATAATATAACGTAATATCCAGTCTATCACTGAAAATACCTTATAATATAACGTAATATGCAGTGTATCATTGAAAATACCTTATAATATAACGCAATATGCTGTGTATCATTGAAAATACCTTATAATATAACGTAATATGCAGTGTATCATTGAAAATACCTTATAATGTAACGTAATATGCAGTGCATCATTGAAAATACCTTATAATATAACGTACTATTTAGTGTATCATTGAAAATACTTTGTAATATAACCTAATATGCAGTGTACCATTGAAAATACCTTATAATATAATGCAATATGCAGTGTATCATTGAAAATACCTTATAATATAACGTAATATGCAGTCTATCACTGAAAATACCTTATAATATAACGTAATATGCAGTGTATCATTGAAAATACTTTAGAGTATATCGTAAATGTAGTGTATCATTGAAAATACCTTATAATATAACGTAATATGCAGTGTATCATTGAAAATACCTGATAATATAACGTAATATGCAGTGTATCATTGAAAATACCTTATAATATAACCTAATATGCAGTGTATCATTGAAAATACCTTATAATATAACGTAATATGCAGTGTATCATTGAAAATACCTTATGATATAACGTAATATTCAGTGTATCATTGAAAATATCCTAATAATATAACGCAATATGCAGTGTATCATTGAAAATACCTTATAATATAACGTAATATCCAGTCTATCACTGAAAATACCTTATAATATAACGTAATATGCAGTATATCATTGAAAATACCTTATAATATAACGTAATATGCAGTGTATCATTGAAAATACCTTATAATGTTACGTAATATGCAGTGCATCATTGAAGATACCTTATAATATAACGTTATTTGCAGTGTATCATTGAGAATACCTTATAATATAACGTAATATGCAGTGTATCATTGAAAATACCATATAATATAACGTAATATGCAGTGTATCATTGAAAATACCATATAATATAACGTAATATTCAGTGTATCATTGAAAATACCTTATAATATAACGTAATATGCAGTGTATCATTGAAAATACCTTATAATATAACGTAATATGCAGTATATCATTGAAAATACCTTGTAATATAACGTAATATGCAGTATATCATTGAAAATACCTTATAGTATAACGTAATATGCAGTCTATCACAGAAAATACCTTATAATATAACGTAATATGCAGTGCATCATTGAAAATACTGTAGAATATATCGTAAATGTAGTGTATCATTGAAAATACTTTGTAATATAACGTAATATGCAGTGTATCATTGAAAATACCTTATAATATAACGTAATATCCAGTCTATCACTGAAAATACCTTATAATATAACGTAATATGCAGTGTATCATTGAAAATACTTTAGAATATATCGTAAATGTAGTGTATCATTGAAAATACCTTATAATATAACGTAATATGCAGTGTATCATTGAAAATACCTGATAATATAACGTAATATGCAGTGTATCATTGAAAATACCTTATAATATAACCTAATATGCAGTGTATCATTGAAAATACCTTATAATATAACGTAATATGCAGTGTATCATTGAAAATACCTCATGATATAACGTAATATTCAGTGTATCATTGAAAATACCTTATAATATAACGCAATATGCAGTGTATCATTGAAAATACCTTATAATATAACGTAATATCCAGTCTATCACTGAAAATACCTTATAATATAACGTAATATGCAGTATATCATTGAAAATACCTTATAATATAACGTAATATGCAGTGTATCATTGAAAATACCTTATAATATAACGTACTATTTAGTGTATCATTGAAAATACCTTGTAATATAACCAAATATGCAGTGTACCATTGAAAATGCCTTATAATATAATGCAATATGCAGTGTATCATTGAGAATACCATATAGTATAACGTAATATGCAGTCTATCACAGAAAATACCTTATAATATAAGGTAATATGCAGTATATCATTGAAAATACTGTAGAATATATCGTAAGTGTAGTGTATCATTGAAAATACTTTGTAATATAACGTAATATGCAGTGTATCATTGAAAATACCTTATAATATAACGTAATATCCAGTCTATCACTGAAAATACCTTATAATATAACGTAATATGCAGTGTATCATTGAAAATACCTTATAATATAACGTAATATTCAGTGTATCATTGAAAATACCTAATAATATAACGTAATATCCAGTCTATCACTGAAAATACCTTATAATATAACGTAATATGCAGTGTATCATTGAGAATACCTTATAGTATAACGTAATATGCAGTCTATCACAGAAAATACCTTATAATATAACGTAATATGCAGTGTATCATTGAAAATACTGTAGAATATATCGTAAATGTAGTGTATCATTGAAAATACTTTGTAATATAACGTAATATGCAGTGTATCATTGAAAATACCTTATAATATAACGTAATATCCAGTCTATCACTGAAAATACCTTATAATATAACGTAATATGCAGTATATCATTGAAAATACCTTATAATATAACGCAATATGCAGTGTATCATTGAAAATACCTTATAATATAACGTAATATCCAGTCTATCACTGAAAATACCTTATAATATAACGTAATATGCAGTGTATCATTGAAAATACCTTATAATATAACATAATATTCAGTGTATCATTGAAAATACCTTATAATATAACGTAATATCCAGTCTATCACTGAAAATACCTTATAATATAACGTAATATGCAGTGTATCATTGAAAATACCTTATAATATAACGTAATATGCTGTGTATCATTGGAAATACCTTATAATATAACGTAATATGCAGTGTATCATTGAAAATACCTTATAATGTAACGTAATATGCAGTGCATCATTGAAAATACCTTATAATATAACGTACTATTTAGTGTATCATTGAAAATACCTTGTAATATAACCTAATATGCAGTGTACCATTGAAAATACCTTATAATATAACGTAATATGCAGTGTATCATTGAAAATACTGTAGAATATATCGTAAATGTAGTGTATCATTGAAAATACTTTGTAATATAACGTAATATGCAGTGTATCATTGAAAATACCTTATAATATAACGTAATATCCAGTCTATCACTGAAAATACCTTATAATATAACGTAATATGCAGTGTATCATTGAAAATACCTTATAATATAACGTAATATGCTGTGTATCATTGGAAATACCTTATAATATAACGTAATATGCAGTGTATCATTGAAAATACC